>ML818778.1:53496-81345 GCA_009831015.1 Picea engelmannii
AATTCCCATCACCACCCCAACCAAAAACTAGGTGTCTTAAAAACCTTAGCCACTAGAGCCATAAGAATCTCGGATGAAACACACCTAGATAAGGAAACGGATCACCTTACCAGGACTTTTAAGAACATAGGGTATAAACAAAAGAATGCAATAAACAAAGCCCTAGAAAGAAACCGCAATAACCACAATGCCCCTCAAGAACAAAACCCTAATAGAAGTGCCTACCTTCTGTACATCCAAGGAGTAACCGATAGAATTGCTAGAATACTCAGTAAAAAAGAGATTAAACCCTCCTTCAAACCCCTTGTAACCATCAAACAGAGCATGAGATCAGTTAAAGACAAACTTAACCCTCAAAATGGCAAAGGAATCTACAAAATAAAGTGCTCATGTGGTAAATGCTACATTGGTGAAACAGGTCGCTCCTTCCAAGTTAGGATAAAAGAACATGGAGTTGACATCAAGAACGAACGCATCCGCACCTCCACCCTAGCTGAACACTCCATCAAAACTAGACACCATGTTCGCCTAGAAGACACCAAAATCCTCGCTAAAGAGAATCACCTCTTCAAACGCCGTATTAGAGAAGCCATTGAAATCCGTAAGCACCCTAGTAACCTTAACAGAGATAGTGGACTAGATTTGAGCGAAAACTGGCTTCCCTTGTTACACAAAAAACAACAAGAAACTTTGGATTAGAACCCAAAATTTTTCACCTTATAACAATTTAAACCCTAATATTAAACCCTTAACAAGCACACCTGAACCTCTTTTCTTATTAACCTAATAATTAATTTTAAATAAAAAACCCTAATATCACTAAATATACTATCTTAACCTTCAAATAAACAATATTTCAATAAACCCTAGCAATTTCTTATAAAATAATATAAATTAAACCCTRTAAAATAATTAAATTAATTAATTATAAATTAAACCTTAGAAGATGGAAATTTATTTAAGAGRMCTTAGTACATTAATAATTCAAATAAACAATATAAACCCTAATAAGTTCTTATAAAACAATATAATTTAAACCCTATAAAATAATTAAATTAATTAAAAATTAAACCTTAGAAAATGAATTTTATTTAGAAACCTTAGTACATTAACTTAAACTAATTAGAACCCACTAATTTCCTTTTAACATAAAAAACCCTAATATTAAACCCTAGACAAGCACTCCTTATTAACCTAACCCTAGAATTAACACTTTAATTTACCAAAACATAATTATTAACCTAACCCTAGAATTAACACTTTAATTTACCCTAAATTTATCCTAACCTTTAATAAACAAGAAATTAAGAAACCCTAGTGATATTCTATAAAATTAAACTATTAAATAATTCTACTTAGCCGACACTAATAAAATTTCCCACTTCTAATATTTATACCAGCTCTTCCCTTTCTCTTAAGACCCACGCTCTCTGTCCTGAAGATGGATCCTGATATGGATCCGAAACGTCGACAATATAATGACTACACTGTGGATTTTCAGATGAAAACTGAAAATCCCACCCACAACAATCTCACTCATCAAGCCAAAACATCTCAAATCTGTGTTTATTCATGAAATAGAGAAACCTGCTACAATGAAGATGTTGATCTGGAATGCTCAACAGATGGCTAAGAATATAGACAATAGAAGATGCTACAAAATGCTCCAAAGAAGAATACAATAAGCCTCAAAAGGATGAATATACCATGAATACCCAAACAAGAAGATCTGGGCCATATGAAGTGTCAACCCCCAAGCTAGAAGATGCCATGCCCTGCTAAAACTGTCAACCCCTACGATTTCATCCCTACTATCAAAGACCTCCAAATGCTACACTGAAGATGCCAAACAGTAGATCAGGATGAGTAGAATTCCCTCCTAAAATTTCAATCCAAAATACCAAGGGAAACTCCTCCAAATGTTGAATCCTCCAATGGAGCTGCACCCTCCTAAAACTGTGAAACCCTATAATTTTGGCCCTGATTAAGGAGGCCTCCAAATGCCCTGAAATTTGCTAGAAATATAGATTGGGACACTGCAAGTCACTATGTGAAGTCTCAGGGTCATATCTGAAGTATAACCCCTCCAAACTGAATAGATCTGAATCTCCAAAATGTCCTCCTTCTCTCCAATTCGTCCCAATGATCTAGGAAATAATCTGTACCATAGAACTCTCTCAAGAGGCACTATAAATCATGGCCAAGGCCCTGAAAGTAAAACCCAAGTGCTCAAATCTCCAAGGGAGCCCTCAAACTCCTGCAATGAATCCTCCCTCAATGGATGGTGCACCCCTCTTGCTGGAAACCCTAACTGGTGCACCCTCTCTCTCTGCCCCTGCAACTGATGTAGAATCCTTATGCAACTGAGTAGATCTGTAACTATAATGGTGTAGGAGAGTATTGCATCTCCGAGAACAATATTGGGACAAGCTAGGTGGAATCTTTCACCACTGAATCATCCTCTAGGGTTTGTTAAGTCAAAACCCTCAAAACCCCCAATGTTGGGCTAACTAGCTAAAATCCAGATATCAAAAGATGATCATACATGAATGAATGAGTAGAGGCCCTTGCCTTTCATTTATGCTTTTTTCTCTCCTTGTCCCTCCAAAGTGACTTTCATTTTATTAATAATTAACTAATTAATTAAATTACTTTAATTAATTAATTAACCTTTTTACCTCTGAAAAACACCTTATCTCTCCTTATGGATTCCCTAGCCACTGAGAGTCACTTCTCACCATCCCATACTGTAGTGTTGCTTCTCTCGATTCCAATGAGCTATTACACTGAGAGGTTCCTCCAAGTAATGTGCCCAAAATGACCTCTTCAGTGAATTCAATTAACTTATAGCTCAAAATAGTCAAAATCATGGAAATCATTGAAATGCAATGGAACCAAAACCAACCTGTGTAGAATGGTTCATAATGATGGAATATGATGAGAAATGGAAGTTGGACCCCAAAACACCTTTCAATTACCCCTGTACTTTCTATAACATCCATCTGGCTACTCTGGTCATCATAAACCTCTGCACTGTGATGATGTCCCAAAGTGGGGACATTACAATCCTCCCTGCTAGAAAATTGCTTGTCCTCAAGCAATAACCAAATCTCCTCAAATAAAATTCCAGGATCCCATGTCCACCTGTGGGATACATAGTAGAACCCATCCAAAGATGAACACTCATACACTCTGCCCCCTGGGTCCCATGTCAAGTCATGAGCTGCTAGTCCCTGTGAAGCATAACCCTGAAATACATCAACTCTGGGAGTCTCCTGCATATGACACATGGCCTCATATTGAAACGAATCCATCCTCCAAGTCTCTACCAAGATCCATACGACCTCCATCAATTGCCCATGTTGATGCCCAAATGAGGTGTTGCAAGACCTTTGTGAGACACCCACAAGTGATGTGCTCCTCTCAACACTGAAGGTCAATGGAAAGTTAGAATAAATTTCCCCTGCAATGGTCCTCTCTCCCCTGTCAGTCAGTGAAATGCTTAGTCCTGCAAACCTTGGGTTCCATGCTAATCTCTGTCGAAGATCACGATATTGGCTCTGCACTACTTTGACCATGACTGTCTGCCTCTTGCATACATCCTGAATCCTCCTCTTTTAGGTCCTCTAGCTGAAATACCTGTGACCATTGGACCTGCTATCCAGAAACTGTATCAGTAAAGACATATCTATAGAAGAAGTACCAGTCCATCCATCTCCACGTCTGATCATGATGACCAAAAGTGAAAAGATGCCTTGCTCCATCGGACAAATCCCTGCAGACCCACTCCAAAACAACCCATGGTGGAATATGTGGCTCTCTGGCGCAACCTAGGTCACCCTGTAGTAAGACATCGTGCAAGCCATATGAACACCCAGATCCCATGGAAAAATTGGAAGTTTATCACTTCCAATCTCTGCTGGTTGTTCCTGTGTCAGGATGATCACTGTCTGAAGCCGTCTGTGCTCCACTGCTATCATCTGGCCTATGGTGCTCACCATCACACACCACGTCTCAGCTGGCTGCCTATGAAGATCCACCTCTATCCTGCTGAATGTCATAAGAGTACTCCTGTAAGGTGGTCTTGGCCTAGTCACTCTCCATGCCCTCAACCATTATCTATCTCTCCTCATGTTGTTGTCCATGATAAAAGTGTAGGAAAATGGTAACAGAGACATCTGTAGCTGACTGTAGGGATGAAAAATACCACCTGCCTCAGTCAATCCCAAGGACTCGACCAAGAGAACGTCTATCTGTACTCCTGATAACTGCTCACCTATAACCCTCACTACACTCCAATCATCAGGTACAACAATAAATAACTCCCCCAATTGTTGGTCAACCAACCTCCATCTCTCATCTCTCATGCAACAACTGATATGGTGAAGGTGCTCTCTCATATCCATGTGTTGTTGCAAAGGAGTGGTCTCTGCATGCTCCCCTAAGTGTGTCTCCACCCTGCAAGTCAATACACCCCTCCTCTGAATCCCACCATACATCTTGGCATGCCTTTGTGAGCTATCACTCATCACTGTATGCTCCAGCATACTCATGTCATCTCCCGTAGAATCATGCTGCATCACAGATCCTGGGCGTACTGCTGGATCAACCTCTATATGGAGGTCAACAGCTCTCGAAACACAAATGGAAGTGTCCTCCACCACCAATTGGTGCTCCTCTGCTAGATCATCGACATCTCCTAGCAACATGACTGAATGATATGTCTGAGTGTCTACTAAGACAGATGAAGTGGATCTCTGACAAATCTCTTCAAGGGGCTTGTCCGAACTAGACTTTGATTCTTGAAAGGATTCCTACATGCCTCTCAAGAATCCTCGAGTGCTCTCCAACTCCTGAGTAAGTTTGTCCACCTTCATCTCTTTCTCCCTCGGAGCCTCATGATACATATCACCAATCCTTAATAGGTATTCCCTATCAGTCAACAACTACTGGTGATCGGTCCTTATCATAGATACTCTCTCCTCGAGAGTATGAAAATCACCCATGACAAATCCTTCATCTAAACTACCATGTGATAATGATTCTCTCCAACAGTAATCTTCCATTACTGCATGCAGGTAATCAATACATCTAGTGGCTGTTATGATCATAGCCTCACTCTCTCTCAACTGTGTTGCTAAGTGGTGTGACCCCTGATCACAATCATGTTGAGGTGCCACCTCATACTCCTCATTGCTAGTGTCAACTCTGGAATCCCCAAAAACACCCTCTGCATAAGATAACATGATGAACTGCCACTATCTACTGTGCTGCTGGGTACTCCTGTATACCAATGCATCCCATCACTAGATGCTATCTCTCCCTGGATCGCACTATATCCTGTATGGGCAGCCGTATCCTTCTGTGCACTCAACCTACTACTATCATCTGTGCTTGGATCCCATATAGATGTATCCAGACAGGTGTTATGGTCATCCTAACTGCTAAAGAGTGCATCCTCATCCATGCAGGCCGATCTTGGAAGTAAGTGCTCCATAAACCTGTCAGCATCTGCAATTTGATAAACTAATGGAGTCTCCAAAAACGGTGACTCAATCTCCTCATGTTGATCTATATGTGTAAAGTCAAATGTATGTACGTCATGTACCTCCTCCTGGATCTGTGGGTCTACATGTCCATGGTGTGAAACCCTCACACTAGGCTCATCCATCACATCTGACGTGCCAATGATCTCCTCATGTGACACGGCTATCATGGGTGTCTGAAAGGGTGAGAAATGTGTCACGGCCCTCATAGGGAGCTCATCAACTCTAGGTGCTAACACGTGTGGATCCTCACTAGTGTCACCACTCTATTAAGGTGCAAGGTCATCAACACCATGTGATATGTCTGCTGACATACTGGTGCTATCATCTTGTTCCCCTAACTGTCTATCTACTACACAAGGGTCATTATCCTCCTCAAGCGTGCTAGAATCATCAGCCTCTATGCAAGAGTCACTATCACTAGCCTCTGTGAAAGAGTAACTATTACTAGCGTATGTGCAAGAGTCACTATCATCATCGAAATGCTACAAATCCTCATCATCACTGTCATAGTGCACCTCAATGATATGCTTCTTACCCTTACCCCTAAACCTATGATCTGGTTCCCAAGACACCATGCAACTGTAGAAAAGTTGCGTGCTCCTAATGGGTGTGGGCTTTCTCTGTGCTTCCCTCCATCTAGCTTCTTTGGCTCTGTTTCCCTCTGCTATGCTGGTCCAATATGTCACCTCATCTTCGCTCCAACTGGGTTTTTTCATGGATATAATCTTTTGGAGTGTTATTAGAGGCCCAAGTCTCCCACAAAGTGCACGATGTTCTCTTTCACAACTCACCGCTTCTCTAACAAAATATATAGACCGCATCTTTCCTTATGGAAGATCCCTCAGGCTGGAAGGAGTCTAAGATTTGATACAACTATAATGATCCCAAGCCATTATGCTAGGATCATCATGGTTTTGGTGTCTTTTAAAACTTTTTCTGGTTGTGGTATTTCATCAAACACTTTGCTGACCTACTTGTTTACATGTGTTTACTTGCTAAATGGCCTCTTGATTTCGACCTTAGGGTTTATTGATGTGTTTATATGTGTGTATGCATATATAAACAAGAATATATAACCATGGAACATACCTCAACCATATGCAATATGATGGACAAAACAAAACATCTCAAATCTTCTTTTATTCATGAAATAGAGAAACCTGCTACAATGAAGATGTCGATCTGGAATGCTCAAAAGATGGATAAGCAGATAGACAATAGAATATGCTACAAAATTCTCCAAAGAAGACTACAATAAGCCTCCAAAGGCTGAATATACCATGAATACCCATACAAGAAGATCTGGGCCATATGAAGTGTCAACCCCGAAGCTGGAAGATACCACATCCTGCTGAAACTGTCAACCCCTACAATTTCGGCCCTACTGTGAAAGACCTCCAAATGCTATGCTGAAGATGCTGAATGGTAGATCTAGATAAGTAAAATCCCCTCTTGAAATCTCAAGCCAAAATACCAAAGGAAACTCCTCCAAATGCTAAATCATCCAATGGAGCCGCACCCTCCTAAAACTGTCAAACCCTATCATTTTATCCATGATGAAGGAGGCCTCCAAATGCCCCGAAACTTGCTAGATAGATAGATCGGGACACTGCAGGTCACTATGTGAAGTCTCAGGGTCATATTTGAAGTATAACCCCTCCAAACTGAATAGATTTGAATCTCCAAAATGTCCTCCTTCTCTCCAATTCGTCCCAATGCTCTAGGAAATAATCTGTACCATAGAACTCTCTCAACAGGCACTCGAAATCATTGCCAAGGCCCTACAAGTAAAACCAAAGTGCTCAAATCTCCAAGGGAACCCTCAAACTCCTACAACGAATCCTCCCTCAATGGATGGTGTGCCCCTCTTGCTGGAAACCCTAACTGGTGCGCTCTCTCTCTTTCTCTGCCCCTGCAACTAATGTAGAATCCTCCTGCAACTGAGTAGATATAGAACTAGAATAGTGCGGGAGAGTATTGCATCTCCGATACCAAGCTTGGGAAAAGCTAGGTGGAATCGTTCACCACCGAATCGTCCTCTAGGGTTTGTTAAGTCAAAACCCCCAATGCTGGGCTAACTAGCTAAAAGCCAAGGTTTAGTGAGCTGGGCCTTAATGGTGACTCAGATTCGGCTCCTCAAAATTAGTACAAAACTGATAATTTCCATTAATCCTGCACTAATGGGTACCAGAGCCATCAACTACTTTGTCCTCCTAGTCTTTTCCTCCCATGGGGGGTTCTATATCGGGCATTCGAGTGCTGTTCACGGTCTCATTCTACTTGTTTTGGTCCATGCCCTGGCTCACACCACTGTTGATTCCATTCGCCCTATGCTCTTCTTAGCCATGCCTCACGAGAGAGGTAAGTCCTGACGAGGGCAAGCCTATTACAACCGGTTTGACAGAAAAAAACACTCGGTACCAACCTCTTTAGCTCTCATCCCAGGTGACAGCTCGGACCACCCACCTTTTTTTGGTGAGAATTGGTATGAAGAGGCTCAAGCGAAGCTTCGTCCTTCAAGCACATATGGTCTCCATGGAGGATGCCTGGTGGAAGAGGAAATTTCTCTCAGCTGGGAGGAAATTCTTCCTTTCCTATCGCCGTCTGTCTTAGAGAAACGACTGGACACTTCCACCACCACCCCTTTCTAGGTGCCAATCGAGACAGACTGCATTGTGGAAGAGGAAATTCCACTTCAAGAGGAACACTCAGGACATAATTCGATTGCCACTATGGAAAAGGACCCTGCCACGGAAGAGGACCCTGCCACAGATTCCAACACTGCAAATGATTTCTCCGCTGCTACCATGGATGAAGAACCTATAACAAACGAGGTAGACGATGAAGCTGATGAACATGGTCACCCAACTCCCAGCTCTTGCAGGCTTACGGAAGATCACCTGGTCTTGATCTTCGAGATGCACAAGGATTTGGCAGAGAAGCAACACCGCCATTGCACCCTCAACAAGCGTTTGGATGTCTTTTATGACTCCCTATCAAGCAATCCTTAGAAAAGTCGATGCCTGACTTACTGCTAGCCTTTCGTCTTCTAACTTCGCCAAGATGAACGCTCGAGTTCGCCCCATGTCTAGTGCTCTTATAGGTTTTTTCTTTGGTCTAATTGTTAAGATTTTTCACACCACAAACTATGTTTCTAGATCGATAGTTGGTTGGGGCACTCAGTCCACCGCCTATTCTGGTTTCCACGCTTGTGGCCTAACAGGTGGCAAGTTTCCATATTTGTTTGTTGATAGTTGTCTTTCTTTTAAAGGTTTAGGAACAATGAGCAATTTCATTATCCACACGTTCTGTTTTCCACTACGGTGGAAGAACATATGACATGCTATAGTGTATACTCAGACATGTGCATTTTTTGCTACGGTAAGTTATAACAATATTTTTATTAAAAAAATAAATAAATAAAGAATGAGGAAGTTGTTATATTGCCAATGCCTATAATCCAAGGAAAATGTTGTGGGATCTCCTCTTCCTCCTAGAAATATCTAGATGGAGGGTGGCTCAGCCTCAAACTTCAAATAATGGTTCATAACTTGAAGGGACTCATTTGAATTTGATCTTGTGAGCTCCTCATCGACAACTTAGGTTTATGTGACAAATTCATGCCCTTTATGATGTATTGGAGATATTCTAATTTGAGTTCATTAGGAGTGCTCATGTTGATAAAAAACAAGATGAATGAGGTTTTAATATCCATTTTCGAGATAGAAAAAGTTTTCATCCAAAATTCTAATTGTTGAAAATCATGAAAAAATGTTGTGGACTTGACACCATTTTCTTTTTATAACTTTGTTTAAATTACCATAATATAAATTAGATTCATAATTTTCATAAAAACCAAATTCCAATAACATAAATGTAAAAACAAATTAGTACTTTACAGACTACGTTCTCTTTCAAAGTTTATTTAAAAAACTACTTACAATTCTTATAGAATAAAAAAAAAAATAAAAAAATACATGTAAAATCAAATTAATACTTTACCACACAATCATCCTAAAATTTTATAAAAAACCAGTTACAAACATGTAAAATAAACCAAAACAAATTACTATAAAATAATCATTTAAAGAAATATTATCTATCCTAAAATTTTGTAAAAAACTAGTTACAAACATCTAAATATATTATCTTTATTGTATATTTTGTTACTCATCATGACCGCCAACTCAATGGTAAAACTGCACGAGGAAGTTTTACAATTATTACAATTAACATAATGTCTAAAGGTTTGAATATAAAACGTTGAGATAATACCTATCAAACTATTAAATTAATTTATCATAACATATTATATAATTTTAAAATTTATTAAAATATTTTATTTAAAAATTTTAACTATTTATTTATATTATACAATTTTAAAATTTATTAAAATATTTTATTTAAAATTTTTAACTATTTATTTATAAAATTAAAATATTTTATTTAAGATTTTAACTATTTATTTTAAAAAATTACCTTTTATTAAAAATGACAAGGAATTATCATCTTCATAAATTGAGTAACATTTTTTATTTAAAAAAAATCATATTAAAATAATTTAGAAAATTAAAAAGATGTTGGAGTACCTCAAATCCACGGTGCAATGCAGTGAAAGTTAAATTATAAAAACTATCAACGGATAAGACTAGACTTGTCTTTTAAGATTCCACTGTTGGAATAAATGGAAAGGAAAGTGTAATTATTATAGGATTTCTTTATTATATATTAGTGTAAATTTATTTTAGTTTTAGATTTATTGTTTGTACAAAATAAATAATATGTATTTATTATATTGAACAAGAGAATATTAAAATGTTTTAATTAAAATTTATTTAACTCAAGTAAATCTATTTTTTTGGCTCCAACCAAAACCATTTTGGATTTAATATTATTTCAAACAAACAGTAATTAAAATTATTTTGGGTTTAAATAAAAATCTAATTTGCTAAAATAAGAAAAAAATTTCACTAGCTTCAAAGTAAAATTTGGCAAAATGTTGTTAGTTTTGTGACAATAAAAAGATTGAAGATAAAAATCACTTTCCCTTAGAATATCTAGTATATACCAAAAATAGATCTCAATTTCAAAAGATGTCTCACAATACCAACCTTCTTCACCTTCTATCTCAACAAAAGTAAATTATATATAGAATTGCTTATACTAAACAAAAACACTTTTGAAATATTTTAACCATATATATATCATAAATATATATAATTGAAATAAATTTTTAATTCACATTTCAATATTTTTTTGGTTATTAATATTTTTATTTTATTTTAATAAACATATAAAATTATTTTAAATTACTAAAATATTGTATTTATGATATATATTAAATTTTTTATTATTATTAATATTTTTAAAATGTGAACTCCATATTTAATAACCCCAAAATTTACATATCTTCTTCCTACTAACGGTTAAAAAAATGAGACAAAAATCTATTATTTTGGAAAAAATGAATATCCAACCAAACCAAAATAGTTCCAAATCATATCATAATTATAGGTAGAAAATTCCGGTGGAAAATGCAGCCGTGGGTGAGATACCTACTGCCTTCGTAATGTCTTGCAAATTGCAATGACTTATCAGTCACTGAACTGAACCTCTACATCTAAATGTCCCGACAAAAGAGCCAAGTATTTTCCACTTTTAAAGCATTCATGGGGTACCGCGTGACAGCATTAAATTATTTACCGCCGTAATATCAACGCACGATAGAGTGGAAAAATAAAGAACGGAAGAATAGAACAGCAGATAAGACAAGACTTGGCTTTTCAGATACCAAATTCCAACGTGCAGTTGGTGGGAAAGCCGACGGATTCAAGTAACTCCTGGCACCGCCTCAATAATGCACCGACATCACTTTCTACTTTTTCCAAAAGTCGCGTCAGCGTGGCTACTTATATCGCAGCTTTTCCGTTTTTTTCAAACAAACTATGGGATCATCAAGTACTTTGGGGGATGTTTTTTTTGACTAAGTGGTTTCATAGGCTATTTTTACTTTTGTGGACGTTAAAATTACTTTTTTTTTTTTTTTCAACTGTTTGGATCAGTCTCACTCTTCGAGACTTCAGTCAACGATTTCGATTATATTGGGGAACTTAACTTTTCGTAACAATAAAAGTGTATAATGAAATTTGAATTTGTTAGATTTGTAAATTTGAGTGGTTAATTAATTATGTATAGTGTTAATATTTAAGAGTTTTTCAACAAGCTGAATCTATTTCTAGATTAAAAATACAATTTAAACAACAAAAAATTATAATTTCATATATCATGAGATAATTAAAAGATACCATTTTCTTAAGACTCTAGATATATCCATATAACACTAATATAACAATTATCCATACAAATGCAAATGCAAATACTGTTTCAAATAACCTTTAAGCTTTCCGAATATTTAGTATAGATTTGGATTTACTGTAACATTACACATTCAGTTTGAAGCTATCATAAATGTTCGACCAAGAAGGTGCTCTTAGGTCATTGACATTGGTTAGAAAAGATGATAAATATTTTCAATAGTTTTAGGTGAGACTTTAAATCTATATATTTTTAGATTCAAAAATGTTATTTAAACAACAAAAAATTGTAATTTCTTATATTATTATATAATTAGACAAAGCCATTTTTTTAAAGATCCAGATATATCCATATAACAGGAACAAAACAATTATCCATACAAATACAAATACAAATACAAATACAAATACAAATACAAATACCATATTTAGACAACCCCATTTTTTATTTTGGGCTCCAGATATATCCATATAACACGAACAGAACAATTATCCATGCAAATGTAAATCCCGTTTTAGATAACCTTTAAGCTTTCCCGATATTTAGTATAGATTTGGATTTACTGGAATGTACATGTCAATATTTCCAACCACTGTGTCTTTTTCAATAAGGTGCTCTTCGCCCGTTCACATTGGTTCGAAGCGATGATAAATGATCGACCAAGAAGGTGCTCTTCGGCCGTTCACAGTGGTTCGAAACGATGATAAATGTTCTCGATGGTCGAGGTGAGACTTTAAATCTGAAAAGCTTTTTAAACATCTTTAGGCTTTTCCAATGCCTTGCCTGGTGTTTCTTCTGCTTTGGAATGTTGGGAAGGAGATCAGAAATGTGATCTTGTTTGTATAAGAAATTATGATTTCGCTAACTTCAGACGAGTCAAAATAGACTTCTTTTTATTTAAATGAATAGATGGCTTTGTAGAGTTTTTAAAGATGAATAGTGTTTACTGAATAAAAAAGGGGACATTGAATAAACATTTTTCTTTATATTATTTTTATTTAAATATGATGTTAATGAAAATATTTATATTTTTTTATTTAAATATGATGTTAATGAAAATATTAAGATTCATTTTTTGCAAGGTTTTAAAGAGTAACTTAATTAAAAGGTACGATGTGGTAACAGTTTTTGGTCTTAATCCTTAAACTCATTTGTATTATAAATTTTACAAATTTGTTCATCCTAATGTGTTTGTGGGTTAGTTGACTTATTCTTTTCAGAATAGAAATCATGTCTTATTTTTAAAAATATTCATTTTATTTTTAAATTCATAATATTGGAAAATAAATTGTGGTACATAAAAAGAGTTGATATTTTATTGTCCTTCCACTTCTTATCTTTACATATAGATGTAAGATATACTATTATTAATTTTATGAAATTGATTGTCTTCTTTTATGGGGGTGGGGGAATAATGGGGGTGGGGGAATAATAGAGAAAACATATTATGAGGGTCGCAATGAGGGGAATAATAGAGAAAACTTATTATGAGAGTGCAGGTGGGGAGAATAATAGAGAAAACTTATTATGAGGGTGGAGGTGAGAGGAATAATAGAGAAAACTTATTAAGTTAAGTTAAGGTTATCTTATATATTCTAAGGCTTGGTTGAACTCTTAATTTTATCTATTATTCCCCTCACCCCCACCCTCTATTAAGTTTTCTATATTATTCCCCGACCCCCACCCCCACCCTCTATTAAGTTTTCTATATTATTCCCCGCACCCCCACCCCCACCCTCATATGAGGGCGGGGGTGTGGTGAATAATAGAGAAAACTTAATAGAGGGTGGGGGTGAGGGAAATAATAGATAAAACTAAGAGTTCAACCAAGCCTTAGAATATATAAGATAACCTTATTTAATTTTGTGCTATCACTCATACTAGAACCAATCATATCAAGCCTATCCTTATGAATCTTGTTTTTATTCTAAATATGTAATAATCACTTTAGATTCCTCAAAATTATTGCAATTTCATTACTCAAGAGAATGAGATAAGGAATGTTGCATTTCATTACTTAAAAGAATTCAAGATAAAGAATGTTGTGTTTTATTTTGAAATTGTAGACTATAAAAAGATTTTAGATTTGATGGATTTTAGTCTAAGTTGTTAGAATTTTATTTTGGAAAGTTTTGAGTATGTGTGTGGGTTCTCTTTAGTGCACCAACATAGCCATTATGTTAGAATGTACTGTGTTGAGTCATTCTCCCATGTTATAGATATTTATAACTATTTCGAATTGATTCTGATGTTATTCTTTGAGAATTATGAACCTATGCACGAAGTTGAGTCCACTATTATGGGCCACCATAGATTTATGAAATGAATCAATGTTATCAATATCCATAACACAAGTGTGTTTTTGTTAATGAGGCTTGGACATGCCCAACATAACATTAGAGCTATGCTTAATTTTATATAACATGACTCAAAAAAAATACATATGCATTCTAAAATACATATGTCTTATATCACTAGTGTGAAATAAAATGTATGCATTTTGTAGAACACAAGAAAACAAAATCAGTCCCTACTCCATTTTCTCATTCTAGCGATTTAATGGGAGAGAATGCATAGGAGAAAAAATGATGGTGTAACATTATCCCACCACCTGTTAATGACACAACGATCCAATCAAGCACATAGCCTCCCCAATTTATTGACATCACAGGATTATCTACAGTGTGCAACATTGTTTTTTTTAAACATATATGATTGTTTTTCTATTAACAAAAATGTTGCAACTGCAACAGTCTAATATAAAATATTTTCAAATCCTTCTTGGAAAAAATTGTTCTTGTTCAAAATTAAATATTCTTTATATAGTGCTCTACTAACTAAACCAAAATGTCACTTCTAAATATTCCTATAAGTGTAAATCCTAACATAGACACTCAGTGGTAAATAGACTTTAAATCACATGAACAAATCTAAATAGTGAACATAGCTAAGAAATATCATGACTAATATTCGCAATGGTTTGACTGACAATGTCCATACCCATATTAGGGAGATGTTACTGTACAGTTTCTCCATATGTGTCTACTCTTGACCCAAATGATAAGTGAACCCGTGCTTGAGCCATGTTTTGTTAGCTCAACAACTCACTTGTATGAAAACAAAATATTTTATATTAACTGCAGGAGGACAAATGGAACAACCATGTTAAAAATCAGCTGACCATGACTCCATGAGTGGGGAACATGTTGGAACTACCTCTGGGATGATTGTTACACATGGAAAATCATATATTTGGCCATTAGAAACCCCTGAAAATCAGGGATTTAGAAAGCTCCAAAAATTCCCAAGGAAGGAAATTAATAGTACCTCACTTTGTTTTGGCGTGGCAATTTTTTTTTTAGGGCTCTAGGTTTATCCATATAACACGAGCAGAACAAGCATCCCCGCAAATCCCGTTTCAGACCACCTTTAAGCTTTCAGATTTGGATTCACCGTACCATTACACATTCAATGTAGATGTCAATATTTCGAACCATTGTGTCTTTTTCAATAAGGTACTTTTCGGCCGTTCACAGTGGTTTGAAAAGATCAAATTGTTCTTGATGGTCGAGGTGAGACTTTAAATCTGAAAGGATTTTTAAACCTGTAAAAATTGTTAGTGTTGATTATTTTTTATTATTTATGTTTTTTTTTATTAAATTTTATT
Source organism: Picea engelmannii (assembly GCA_009831015.1). Lineage (NCBI taxonomy): Eukaryota > Viridiplantae > Streptophyta > Pinopsida > Pinales > Pinaceae > Picea > Picea engelmannii. Next base: position 69,028 of record ML818778.1, read on the forward strand.
TAAAATCTAAATTTATTAGATTTATAAATTTGAATGATTAATTATGTATAATATTAATATTCAGATTTTTTTTCAACAAATTGAATTTATTTCTAAATTAAAATGTCATGGAATAATTAGAAGATACAATTTTCTTAGTGCTCTAGATATATCCATATAACATGAACAAAACAATAATCCATACAAATACAAATCTAGTATTTAAACAGCCCCATTTGTTTTTAGGGCTCCAAATATATCCATATAACACGAACAGAACAATTATCCATGCAAATGTAAATCCCGTTTTAGATAACCTTTAAGCTTTAATGTACATGCCAATATTTGATGAATAATAGAGAAAATTTAATAGAGGATGGGGTGAGGGGAATAATAGATAAAACTAAGAGTTCAACCAAGCCTTAAAATATAAAAGGTAACCTTATTTAATTTTGTGTTATCACTCATACTAGAACCAGTCATATCAAGCCTATCCTTATGAATCTTATTTTTATTCTAAATATGTAATAATCACTTTAAATTCCTCAAAAGTATTGCAATTTCATTACTCAAAAGAATGAGATAAGGAATGTCATTGCATTTCATTACTTAAAAGAATTCAAGATAAAGAATGTTGTGTTTCATTTTGAAATTGTAAACTATAAAAAGATTTTAGATATGATGGATTTTAGTCTAAGTTGTTAGAATTTTATTTTGGAAAGTTTTGAGTATGTGTGTGGGTTCTCTTTAGTGCACCAACATAGCCACTATGTTAGAATGTACTGCATTGAGTCATTCTCCCATGTTATAGATAGTTATAACTATTTTGAATTTATTATGATGTTATTCTTTGAGAATTATGGACCTATGCACGAAGTTGAGTCCACTATTATGCGACACCATAGATTTATGAAATGAATCAATGTTATCAATATCCATAACACAAGTGTGTTTTTGTTAATGAGGCTTGGACATGCCCAACATAACATTAGAGCTATGCTTAATTTTATATAACATGACTCAGAAAAAATACATATGCATTCAAAAATACATATGTCTTATATCACTAGTGTGAAATAAAATGAATGCATTTTGTAGAACACAAGAAAACAAAATCAGTCCCTACTCCATTTTCTCATTCTAGTGATTTAATGGGAGAGAATGCATAGGAGAAAAAATGATGGCGTAACATTATCCCACCACCCCTTAATGACACAACGATCCAATCAAGCACATAGCCTCCCCAATTTATTGACATCACAGGATTATCTACAGTGTGCAACATTGTTTTTTTTAAACATATATGATTGTTTTTCTATTAACAAAAATGGTGCAACTGCAATAGTCTAATATAAAATATTTTCAAATCCTTCTTGGAAGAGATTATTCTTGTTAAAAATTAAATATTCTTTATATGGTGCTCTACTAACTAAACCAAAATGTCATTTCTAAATATTCCTATAAGTGTAAATACTAACATAGACACTGAGTAGTAAATAGACTTTAAATCACATAAACAAATCTAAATAGTGAACATAGCTAAGAAATCTCATGATTAATATTCGCAATGGTTTGACTGACAATGTCCATACCCATATCAAGGAGATGCTACTGTACAGTTTCTCCATATGTGTCTACTCTTGACCCAAATGATAAGTGAACCCGTGCTTGAGCCATGTTCTGTTAGCTCAACAAGTCACTCACAACAAAAATGAGTTGTATGCATTCCTTCCTCAACTCTTGTATCTCTTGGATTTGATGATGCATTAACTCCATTACCCAGGTTTTCTCCTTATCTCTCACCTCAGTTTGAGAACAAATCTATGTCTCCACATTGGAAATAGTCGACTTCTTCTGCAAGGAAATGATTTCTTGGGCCCTCATTTTTTCACTTTAAATTTGTGTTTTCAAAACCTAAGAAGCTCCCTTCATGCTTTTTCCCCCAATTCATTACAACAATTATATGAAACACACACAAAGAAGGCCCTTCTCTTCTTCCACACCAACAATTATTTCACTAAGAGAAGAAGATATCACCCAATCCCAAACCAACCTCCCCTTGAATTTCTAGTGGTCTATCTGCTTCCCTGAATTCAATGAGAAATATGTAGAACAGATCCTTTATCTCCTATTTATCATGGAGACAAAAGTGAGTCCCACCACAACCAAAAACAATTGATAATCCTTGAACATACCTCTAAGAAAAGACCAAACAAAATGATGAAGGAGCATGCATGAGAAATCTTGGAGCCATATTTCTCCCTACAAAATGCAATGGAGATCCACCCTAAAATGACATATCCAATCATTTTCCACCTGAATGCATTTTCCCACCTATGCCAAAGAAAAATTGAATGGATGGTTGACCTCCCCTACAACCTCATGATGCGTGAGGTACTTTATTTAGAATGGATTATTGAAGAACTGGCATGCGAGGTGACAACCAGGATGGTTAACACGTTGGTCTCCATAAATTCATTGATTTCCTCATGATTATTCGAGGTGTTAGGAGGACCCCCACATTTTATTTGCACTTCATTTAATATTATGGTATTGATTCCCTATGACATGCCCAAAAATAAAGTATTTTTGAAATTTAAAATTTGTTGGAAAATTATTCTGTTTTTAGTAAATTCGAATTTGGAAATTTTTTGCCATTTATGGCAATTCTGAATTTCGAATTTGATAATTGTAATAAATTATTATGACTATTGGATAGAGATTTGATTTGAACCAACTAACTATTTAACTATGACACTTGTATGAAAATCAATTATTTTATATTAATTGCAGGAGGACAAATGGAACAACCATGTTAAAAATCAGCTGACCATGACTCCATGAGTGGGGAACATGTTGGAACTACCTCTGGGCTGATGGTTAGAAGTGGAAAATTAGATATTTGGCCATTGGAAGCCCCTGAAAATCAGGGATTTAGAAATCTACAAAAATTCCCAAGGGGGAAGAAAGACCTAGGTAAAAAGGACTGTTTTATTATATAGCATATGTGAGGAGGCAGGACATTGCCTAGTATGCTGTGGAAAAGAGACTATTGTTTTTTATTGATTTTATGAACACTACTGATTGATTGTGAGGCAAGAGGAATCTGTTAGAGTTGAAGGACATTGCTGACGAGGAGTTTTCCAAGTTCGCCCTCATGGATTCATGGTCAGGATAGGGGGTGAATCAGGCAAGTGATTTGGCCACCCTATTCTACAGTTGGGAGGAACATGGTTATTTCTTTTGTTTTCCAGCGAATTGATTTAGATATGTTATCCTAATCCTCCTCTGTTTAAATCATTACATTGTTAAATGGCTAATGTAATGCATCTGTTAATTCTGAATTGAATAATATTATGGACGAAAGATTGAATCAAATGTTATTATCTTTGTTGTATCTTATTACTAGGTAAATACTAATTTCCATCAATCCACTAGTTGCGAGAATATGCTTGGTTAAGTCCTGAAAGAATAATTTCTGTGGGTTAGTTTATTGTTGTATTAGAGTGAAAGCGGTAGGTGAATCCCCACAACTAAATGGTACTTACAGAATTGTACTAACTAAGTGTGCAGTTCAAATGGGAATTGAATAATGAAAATATACATATATATAGATGTATGTTTACTTCTTGTAGGTTATGATACACACAGAAATATAATAAGTAAATGAGATCCCTTTCTTATACATATTAAATAGTTATGATTTAATAGGGGATATCTGGGTATGAAAACAACTAGGATATAATTGTGTATGGAAATAACCAAACGAATTGCAGAATTCTCTATAAGAAATTTTACAGTACACAAAATACAAATATTTCAATAGGTATTCATAAGAATTTGTAAGCCAACTAGGTCTAGTTAACTACATGTTAAATTACTGGAATAAATTGGAAATAACACCGTTTAACACAGAGGAAATTCTGGAATTAAATATGAAGGGCGTGAAGGCCCCAAATGAAATATAAAACATTCTGGAACCCTTAAGGTTTATATATGTTCTGGTAAAATTCACAATTTTATAAATAACAACAGAAATTGCCTCTGTATCTGTAATACTCTGATAAGTAATGAAATAAAAAAAAAGGAGAAAACAATAGACTCTACTCGATTACAATGAAGTTGTTTGCCTTTAAGAAGTTACATTGAGATTAGAATAAATAACTAATATTTGACAGTAAGAAATTTAACCGTTCGGCATTTTAGTTTTCGAATTTCATCATGCGGCATACAAAGAGAAGAATCCAGAACCTTGAATAATTAAATACAAGAAAATCAAGAGCCTAGAATTAGGGTATGTCTGAACTACGCAATTGTTGTAATTATAATTAATCTATATTGTATATTATTACAATAATTGTTTACTTGCTAAATAAGAATTGATCTTCAAACTGGGTACATTATGGTTTCAAGCTGAGAAGCTTCAACTTTTGCATCTGGGACAGTTAAATCCCGAAGGGTTTTGTTTTAAGGAACTCGAATACCTTTTCCCACAAAACGATGGCCGAAGTTCCGAAGGTTCGAAGTCTTCTATCCTTCAAGGCAAAAAAGAAATCGTCATTAGCAATTGGAATTGGATAGTAAAGTGTTTATATGAAGTGAATATAATTAAATTGCCAAAGTAGAATTTTTATAGCGAACCAAATTAAAAAAAAAAAAAAGGAATAAAAATTGAAATTATACTTAACTTGGCCATAGCATAGGTCATCCCTCGCATCATAACAAATGAATTCACCCTTGAAATTGATGGGGAAAGGAAACCAATATCGATCTGATGGGTACCTCGCAAAAACAAATTAGAGTCCTGATCATTAGGAGGTATTGCATACAACCCTCAAAAACTTACTCACCGAAGTAAAACAAAGAAAGACTGTTAGGGTTTAAATTAATCAAGAACTACGACATGAAACTCAGTATGTACATATGACCAAACCCGAGAATCCAACCAAATAGTAATCACGCTTTTTCTGAATGATATAAGTGCCAAGAATTGTATTATCGGTTTATTATATCACCAAATGTATTTCTTTAGAATCGTTTTGGACATAGAGTTACCCTCTGACTTACTTACTAAATGAAAATCCCTTTCATGTATCTCTAAAGCTAATGGGTGGTCTGTCATGAGTTATATTTTTCTCTCAACATTTGAAGACTTGTTTTCGGAAGGACTCTATCCTAGCAAGTTTTTGTTCGAAGATTATTACTATGGTGGAAATTTGTACAGGGGTTCGAAATCTGGATAACAAGAGTTTTTGAAAGGGTTGAGCCAAAAGAAGAAAAGAAGGATACGATGAAACCATCAATGAAGCACAACCCCGTAGCCTGCTAGATAGACTATGCCAGAAAGTAGATTTAGGAGTAATGGAAGTACACTGAAGAGGACCCGAAAGGGTTTGGAGTTATTCATTACTAAAGGGAAGTTTCCCCAGTAGCATTCGTAACCGAGATTGTAAGACAAGTAACAAGCCACAAGAGGTAAACTGTCAAAGGAGAATCATAACCAGAGCTATAATAATAAAAAAAAAACTCTTCCACTTCAAGGAAAGCGGAGTATTTATTTCAAAATTTCTAAGGTTACAGGAGGGTCGCAAAATTACCAGAGTGAACGGGTAGGGACACCTGGTTTCCACCTGGTGCGTACCTCTTCATGCTCAATGCTTCCCTCACGAAGGAAATATAGAAGTGCTTGTGGGAACAGGAAAAACAAAAAAACTATGCGAATGTCGATGGAATGACATTTAAACTTAAGAGCGCCCTTATTACACAGAGTAAAGGAGGCGAGTATGATGGAGGTTTTTGCCCATGTGAGGGGGATTAGTTGGCATGCGCTTATCGACCAAGGGGTCAAGTGAAACCATTGTTTTTGACACTCACACAAGAATTCATTAAAGGCCGGACCAAAGCTTTAACTCACGCCTGTCAAGATTTTGACCTCACACTAAAGGTGCACGAACTAAGGAGGGTCCCCTCCCGACTTGACCAACTAGAATTGTTGAAATACATCTGCAGTCAGACCTGTCAGTATCTCGTCAGAAGAGAACCATTGTGCAGTTGAGATATCACACAGTTTAGTTAGGGTTAAACGAATTTGTTCAGATGGAGTCTCATAGTTATAATCTCTTATATAAATAGTGACTAACAGATCAATAATCAACCATGGGACTTAGTTTAGAAGCTTGAACTATAAAGAACAATGCTAGTAGTTAGGTTAAGCCTACAACCTATTTTCTAAGGTAAGTATCCTGATTTACTTTAGGTTGTGGATCACTTTGAACCTTGTCCCTTTTAAAAGACTATTGAGATCCCTTTGCGTATAAGTTTAAGAATCTATTTTTGCATAGGGAATAATTCTAGGATCATGAATCCTAAGTCCTCCATAGTCCAATTTCAGTCTAGTATATATATGATACGTATGAATGTCTAGAATATTTAGGACTTATGGAATTGTTAGAGTAATGGGTGGTTATCTTAGCATGACCTGGATCCCTATGCGTTGGGATGGATAAAAATGTCAACATGGATAACCATAATATAAGAAACTTATAAGAGTTTAATAGTAGAGAAAAAAAACTGCCATCTTATCCTAAGAACGAATCTATCAAGTTAATTAGGATTAATGTTCTGAAGAAGAATTTTTTTTTTTACGTCAAAATTTAGGTATATTACATATGGTATCAGAGTGAAAGGTTACAACACTAGACCTGAACAGGGCCACATTAGTTGTTTAACTTATATTACGATCTATGAAAAACTAATAAACATTTTTGTTACAAACAAAACACATTTCTGTTTTGTGTGAAATATGGCACCTCAGGATGATGCAGAAATCAGAATGGAAGGTAATCTAGAACATGGACCTCATGGAGATCTAAGATAGAATAGTGATGGAATCTCTGCTATGGAAGTACTAGAAACAATGAGGAATCCTATTGTTGAGCTGCAGGTTTTCAAAGCAGACAATGAGAAATTGAAGAAAGCACAACAGGAACAATAAGAGATAAATGAAGTCATGTTGCATGGTTTAGTGACAAAGAAAATCCCAAAGGACGATAACCATGACGAAGAGGTCATCAAAAGGGCCTACAAGAACTCTGGGCCGGAAACAAAAAAATGAGACAGTTTGTCTGAAAGAACACCTTCAGTTGAAGACAAAATTAAAACAGATAGAAAAAGAAAACAAGTAGACTACCTTGAAGGAGAATTTAAAAATATTAAACGAGCAACCTTTGATGGAGAATCCATGACAAGAGAAGAAGTTGAGGCATGATTGTTGGATATCAAAAAATACTTCCAAATCTACAACTATTCCAGCAATATGAAGGTTAGAATAGCCATCTACAATCTGAAAGGGAAGGCCAACATTTGGTGGAAAGACCTGAAATCATCGAAAGGCCTAAAGGAGAAACTATTGGAATGGTATGACTTTAAGAAGTATTTCAAAAAACAGTACCTGTCTGAAAGCTATTATGAAATAAAAACGAAAGAATTTTACGAGTTACGACTTGGACAAATGACGATGGAGGACCTTATAAATAATTTTCTGGAACTACTAAGGTTTGTACCGTAAATTTGGGAGGATAAGGTAAAAATCCAACAATTCTTAAGTTGTTTACCACAGTCCTACAGGGACAGAATTGAGTTTGACAACCCCAAATCCTTGAGTGAATTATTCAGGAAAGCACAATTGTGGCACGACCAGTATAAACAGAGGGTAGAGATTCCCAAATCCTGAAAGGATAAGAAACAAGATCGAATGAACCAACAGAAGAAGGGATACTAGCCATCTCCTTATCAGAATGCAGCAAAAAGATTTCCAAGAAAGGATTTTTACTCCAATCATCTGAATACGCAAGGTAGTGGTAAACCAGTAAATATGGGAATGAAGAAGTTTGGGGACATCCCCCGCGAGCCATTAAAGTGTTAGGAATGTGGAGGACCTCATCTAAGGAGGAACTGTCCACATTTAATTTCATCAAACATAACCACTGTTCATAATTTACAGGAAGCCTCGACGGTGGGTGACGTAGGCAGAAGCCTGCATCGGATAAATGCATCCATAGATGGTCAGCAAGCCGACCACCAGTCCTCTATGGTAGAGATCGAAGGTAAAATCAATAACACTTGAATTTATGTTTTAATTGACCCTGGAGCTACGTTAAGTTATATTACTCTCGATGTAGTAGAGTCAAACAAACTTAAGAAACTGAAAAACGCAAAATCATCATTGGTACAACTAGCAATAGGAACCAAAAGGAAAGTAGTTGACGTTATTTTTTTATTTGGAGTTCAACTTAGATGGTCAAAACATAAGAACAAGTCTAAACATCCTACCACTAGGGTCTTATGATATGATTATCGAAATGGATTGGTTGGAAAAGCACAAAGCAGTACTAGATTTTTATGCAAAGACACTTAACTATAAAGATGATTTTGGCACCACTAAAACAACCCAAGGTATACCAAAACCTGTATTTGTTAGACAAGTTTCAGTGATGCAATTCAAGAAATGTATGAGAAAAGGATGTCAACTTTATGCTATCCAAGTAACGAATTTTTTAGAAAAAGAAGATAAGCCAAAGTTTGAAGACTTTGTTGTCCTACGTGAATTCAGAGACATATTTGTGGACGAGATACCGAAATTACCTCCTAGAAGGGAAATAGACTTCTCGATAGACCTACTACCTGGTTCAGCTCCAATCTCAAAAGCACCTTACCGAATGAGTTTACTAGAATTGACAGAACTAAAAATACAATTACAAGAATTGTTGGACAAAGAGTATATCAGACCAAGTGTTTCACCGTGGGGGGCACCAGTCCTCTTTGTGAAAAAGAAAGATGATACTCTAAGACTATGTATCGATTATAGACAACTGAACAAAAAAACCATTAACAACAAATACCCCTTACTAAGGATAAATGATCTGTTTAATCAAGTAGGTCGGGCCAAGATCTTTTCAAAGTTGGATTTGTGATCCGGTTATCATCAAGTGAGGATAAAAGATGAGGACATAAACAAAACAACTTTTCGAACAAGATATGGACACTACGAATTCGTAGTCATACCTTTTAGACTCACTAACGCACCAACTACGTTTATGTGCCTGATGAACAATATTTTTAGTTAGTACTTAGACAACTTCGTAGTAGTATTTGTTGACAATATTCTAGTCTATTCTAAAACAAAGGAAGAACATAATGAACACTTAAGAATAGTTTTGAAAATGTTGAGGAAACACAAACTATATGCCAAATTTGATAAGTGTGACTTTTATCAAAAGGAAATACAATATCTAGGACATGTAATTTCAGTAGAAGGCATTTCCGTAGACCTTGAGAAGATAAAATCCATAATGGAATGGCCAGTACCTAAGGATGTAGCGAATATACGGTCATTCATGGGAATCACAGGATATTACTGCAGATTTATAGAAGGGTTTTCGAAGATAACCTACCCTATTACGTCACTACAAAAGAAAGGGACCAAGTTTAACTGGTCACAAAAGTGTCAAGACAGTTTTAACAAACTGAAGGAATTATTGACAACTGTACCCATATTGAAGGTAACAAACCCAAATAAAGACCTCACCATATGTGTTGATGCAATTAAAGAAGGACTAGGCAGTGTCCTAACTTTGGAAGGACACGTTATCTGTGATGAGTCTTGAAAATTAAAAGAACATGAGTGAGATTATGTCACTCATGAAATAGAGAAACCTGCTACAATGAAGATGCTGATCTGGAATGCTCAACAGATGGATAAGAAGATAGACAATAGAATATGCTACAAAATGCTCCAAAGAAGATTACAATAAGCCTACAAAGGCTGAATATACCATGAATACCCATACAAGAAGATCTGGGCCATATGAAGTGTCAACCCCAAGCTGGAAGATGCCACATCCTGTTGAAACTGTCAGCCCCTACAATTTCAGCCCTACTGTGAAAGGCCTCCAAATGCTACGCTGAAGATGACAAATGGTAGATCAGGATAAGTAGAATCCCCTATTGAAATCTCAAGCCAAAATACCAAGGGAAACTCCTCCAAATGCTAAATCCTCCAATGGAGTCGCACCCTCCTAAAACTGTCAAACCCTATCATTTCAGCCATGATGAAGGAGGCCTCCAAATGACCTGAAACTTGCTAGATACATAGATCGGGACACTACAAGTCACTATGTGAAGTCTCAGGGTCATATCTGAAGTATAACCCCTCCAAACTCAATAGATTTGAATCTCCAAAATGTTCTCCTTCTCTCCAATTCGTCCCAATGCTCTAGGAAATAATCTGTACCATAGAACTCTCTTAAGAGGCACTAGAAATAATTGCCAAGGCCCTACAAGTAAAACCAAAGTGCTCAAATCTCCAAGGGAACCCTCAAACTCCTGCAACGAATCCTCCCTCAATGGATGGTGCACCCCTCTTGTTGGAAACCCTAACTGGTGCACCCTCTCTCTTTCTCTGCCCCTACAACTGATGTAGAATCCTCCTGCAACTGAGTAGATCTGGAACTAGAATAGTGCAGGAGAGTATTGCATCTCCGATACCAAGCTTGGGAAAAGCTAGGTGGAATCTTTCACCACCGAATCGTCCTCTAGGGTTTGTTAAGTCAAAACCCTCAAAACCCCCAATGCTGGGATAACTAGATAAAAGCGAAGGTTTAGTGCACTGGGCGTTAATGGTGACTCAGATCTGACTCCTCGACATTAGTATGAAACCGATAATTTCCATTAATCCTGCACTAATGGGTACCAGAGCCATCAACTACTTCGTCCTCCTAGTCTTTTCCTCCCATGGGGGGTTCTATATCGAGCATTCGAGTGTTGTTCACGGTCTCATTCTACTTGTTTTGATCCATGCCCTGGCTCACACCACTATTGATTCCATTCTTCCTATGCTCTTCTTAGCCATGCCTCATGAGAGAGGTAAGTCCTGATGAGGGCAAGCCTATTACAATCGGTTTGACAGAAAAAAACACTCGGTACCAACCTCTTTAGCTCTCATCCCAGGTGACAGCTTGGACCACCCACCTTTTTCTGGTGAGAATTGGTATGAAGAGGCTCAAGTGAAGCTTCGTCCTTCAAGCACATATGGTCTCCATGGAGGCTGCCTAGTGGAAGAGGAAATTTCTCTCGGTTGGGAGGAAATTCTTCCTTTCCTATCGTCGTCTGTCTTGGAGAAACGACTAGACACTTTCACCACCACCCCTTTCTAGGTGCCAACCGAGACAGACTGCATTGTGGAAGAGGAAATTCCACTTCAAGAGGAACACTCAGGACATAATTCGATTTCCACTATGGAAGAGGACCCTGCCACAGATTCCAACGCTGCAAATGATTTCTCCGCTGCTACCATGGATGAAAACCCTATAACAAACGAGGTAGATGATGAAGCTGATGAACAGGGTCACCCGACTCCCAGCTCTTGCAGGCTCACGGAAGATCACCTGGTCTTGATCTTCGAGATGCGCAAGGATTTGGCAGAGAAGCAACATCGCCATTGCACCCTCAACAAGCGTTTGAATGTCTTGGGTGAAATCATGAAGGTGGGTTACACTTTTGCTTGTTTTATGACAAAAAAAACTGTATTTTCACAAGTTATTCAACTTCCGACATATAAAAGTATTTTTTTTTATTTAGAATTTCACTTTACAATAAAAACAAAACTTGTGAAGAATTGTGTTAGCTTTCTAATGACTATTTTTCAATTTTTTTTTATCATGATTTGATATGTCAAATTGACAATTGTTTAACAGTATGTTTCTTAAACACGAAATGAATGATAATGAGTTACTTATTTCTACAATAGTGTTTTTTGTATTAAACTTATGTTTTGAAGAAACAAAATATACTGAAACAATCTACAGAGACTCTATTTTATTATGACTATCATTTTGACTTCAACGGATGAATATTATAATTTCTAGAATTTTTCGAAGTTGACCAAGCTGAAAATGTTGCAGAGTTTACATACATGTTTTTCTACACCTCGTATCTATCTTAATTTTTACGTAAAACTAAAATCTAAAAATACCCTTTTGAAAAGAACAGTTTAAGGATTATGAATATATTTTTTTCAAATTTTTTCACACTATATTTTTTGAGATACCGATATTTCATTTCACCGAATCATAATGTTTGCTGAAAATATTATGTAGTGAGTTTTTTAAAAAATTAAAGAAAATTAGATAAAAATAATGAAAATGAAAACGAATTATACGAATTGAAAGTAGATTCAATTTTGAAAATGCTGGTGTCATTTTCAAAACCAAATTCTCAATGTTTGTAGGAGTCCGCAACCTCTGAAGTTTGCCTATGCTTGGGGCATTTCTCTGGTTTCGG
>ML818779.1:0-11422 GCA_009831015.1 Picea engelmannii
TGGTGGTTACCTGATAACACATTGTTAATATTTCGCAACCAGAGATCAAATTGCTTCGGATTCACAGATAGATAACAGGAAATTGGATGTTTTGTGTCCCATATCAACGCGCTTAATAGATGGTGGTTACCTAATAACACATTGTTAATATTTCGCAACCAGAGATCAAATTGCTTTGGATTCACAGATAGATAACAGGAAATTGGACATTTTGTGTCCCATATCAACGCGCTTAATAAATGGTGGTTACCTAATAACACATTGTTAATATTTCGCAACCAGAGATCAAATTGAGAAGAGAAGCCATTTTGGTTTTAGTCACATGTCCATGATCCTTATCCAAGGCAGATAGGCATCAAACGAGGTAAAGACACGAGGATTGAGACCACTCGTCGGTGACAACAAATGGTTGTTTTTTGATAGGTATGGATGGATACGTGACAGTGTGACAGACCCTTTTATCACTGCGAGTCTTGGCACTGCACAAAGGTTTTTGCGATTTGGTACGTTGTGAGTTGACTCTACGAGATACGCTATCTTCTACCCCTGTTTTCATTTGCCTCCCATCACGTACGTGTGCCTCTGCTCTCCTGCCAGACTGATCCCTAAATTCCGATATTAGGCTTGAACGGCAGACAATCAATCTTTTTGTGGAGTAGCTATAAACAGCCGACCAGTGATCAAAATTTAACTCTTTTCACTTTTTAAAATAGTTAAAATCTGCAAACTCTTTTAAAAATTCCATCATAAATATTGTAAAATATAAGGGTTATATTCTCAACAACCTATCAATGTCACAATTCCCAATACTTGAGTGCTGCATGCTCGTTGTATATTTATGGTGTTGGCTGTTTTATCTTTTGGTTTTTTTTTTTTTTTTGGTAGGAATTGACTGAAATCCGGTGATTTAAATTTGGACAAAATCTCTATTTTCTGCTATTTAAATTGCATAAATGGATTCAGCTTGCTGAAAAACCCGTAAGGCACCCGGATTATAAAAACTTAGCCACTCAAATCTGCAGATCCAACCATTCATCACCGATTTCGAACAAAATCAAAGGGAAAAAGTGGCCAGAAAACCCCCAAGAGGTAGAACTTTTAGACTACTGCTATATTCATTGTTCAATACCGACTACTTCCTTCTGATACTCAAAAACTAAAATCATCTCATATTCCATATTTCTGGAAACCTTGATTTTTTGAATCTCCATTTGAATCAATGTATTGTAAGCAATCCCTCTCATTCACTACCCATACTTAATGTGTTTAGATCCCACACTTTCCATATTATCATTCAATTTGTTATCTTTATCTCCATTCTTGACTTTGCAAAATGCTAAAATAATTTTTCCAGAGACATGAAGAAGGTGATCGACTCAACTCTTTTGTGGTAGAAGGTCCTTCATCCTACATTTACCATATATGGATAAGTGCTATTAGATTATATTTATCCATATATGGGTGTAGAAAAAGTAGTACAAAAGAAAATGTTAGATAGTCTTTCCTTCGGACTACTTCTTTTCAAACTAAATTCAAAAACAATCCCTAGCATGTATTGTTGTAATATAATAATAGTCATTGGTTATAGGTGTAAATTGTAAGGGCATTGTAAACTTATTTGTAAAAGTTTTAAATTATAAATATGGGGCTCAATGACATAGGCATCTAGCAAATCCAACCAAATGACGTCATCTCTCTTTCTTCATATTCACATATTCCATTTCTCTAAATGCATCTAACTTTTTGGTTCTTAAATATTTTATTGAAGTGATAAGTTATATGTCTATGTGTGATCATTGATGACGTGGTTATAACATTGACATCTAATATTTTATTATTATTTTAGCATAATGAATATATATATATATATATATATATTGTTAATTGGTCGGGACCTTCTTGGCATTGGGATCACCCGGGAATCGACTCGAAGATCGCACCCCGCTTTTCTAACCGGTGACTTTTCAACACTGAGTGGCTTAACAACACACTCTGTCACCGACTGTCCTACACCTCTGGGACTTGCATAATGAATATTTATCTCTCATCCATTGAATATATAATTCATTGTATCCCCATTATTGCAATAAATATTTAATGGTAACAACTCGTATAATTAATACATATAAATCTCTCAACAATCCATCAATCTTTTATAAATTTGGTGAAGCTCATTGTAAAGATAATGCATAGTTTTCTTTGTTTCAAGCAAGAATTTATTAATGTTTTTGTTTTAGATAAAAGATTCTATTAAAATCTCTCAAATTTTCCAACTTGTACATTGTTGATTAAGTTTAGATAAGAACCTACATAAAATGAACCTTCTCAACATCACAAAACCTAAAATTGTATGAAATTTCTAACTCAAGATCTAAGAAACATATAGTTTGTAGAATTAATGCTTATAACAACATTTTTTAATCATTAGGTCACAATTTTAAACAAACTATGAAGAGTGTAATAGAATTGTTGTTATTATAAAATCTATGTATTAGGGATTATACTCTAACATACACCTTGGCATGCATTTTTGCATGGTTTGAGAGATAAGTAAACATTCATATCCTCAATAAGAATAACATATTTGGTGATCTTCATGAATAATGTTTGCAAAGAAAGTATGCTCTTGTAGTGGTTCTTATAGTGTTTTCATAAAATTGTAACTTTTCAACAGAGGCTTCAAGGTACTTATGCTTTTTTCACTTATGTTTTCATACCTAATGTGCTTAGGGATTTTAAAGGATGTTGACTCCCATAGTTAAACATAATTGTGATATGTTCAAGATTAACTCCAAATGTAATCCTCGAGCATCAACAAAACAAATCCTATTTTATGTGCATGTCCACAAAAATGTTTGATACCTACATTTACATTTTGTATGAACCTTTATATTGTCATTTTTAAGATTGAAATTTCTTAAAATAAAGTTAGAGTAAATGAAAAATATATGTTTTTAATCTATATATAATATATAACATTATATTTGTCAATTAGATTTAGTTTGGGTGGTTGGGAAAAATGATTGGTATCCTTAGGGATCCAATTCCCACCAATAACATGTTGAGCTCATAATGAATATATTGTTAGATGTTAATAGACTTGTCAATTAAAATGCAACTACTTTTACAATTTTTCACAATAAAATGAAAAAAACTAAATAAATATATACCTTTCAATTTCAAATTGAAAGTATTCCTTCAAATTTGGATAAATAGTTCCAAATTTAAAACACTAACCCCAACAGATTCCATCTGCTAATCATAAACAACGCATTTAGACAACAATAAAGCTACACAGACATCTTGAAAGATCAATTGTCACATATGATATTGTACTCCCATTCTGTTTCTGAAACTCCATTAAATACCCGTGCCTAGTTCATATTTTGGGCATTGTGCAATGCCTGAGCTGTCTCCTTGTTTTAATCCAATGGAAAACCTTGCTCCCAACAAGATGGAATGATCCAACCCTATAATTACCCTCGCAACCTCATACACGCCATCACAATCAATGCCAACGGATTTGATGGCCTCTTTTTCTGCTGTGATGTTGCTGTCCAATGTCCCACACGCCGAACATTAGTCAGCTACACTCTCTAGCCGCAGGTCAAAATCTCCTAGCTAAAAATTCCAACAAAATTTCATTTCCATGGGGAAAATTAATATAGAATCTGAACATAGAGAATGAATATAGAATCTGAAACCAGACAAGTTACAATGATATGAATCATGCTGATGGGCTAATTTTTTTTCCTCAGAAAAAACATGCTGATGGGCTTTATCAGTCCTACGATACGGTTTTCCAACGGCTACAATTAATGTGAAGGAATCCCGATGACAAAATGTATCACCATAACGTCTTGAACACTCTACTTCGCATTGCATGCATAACGGATCTCGATTCGTGGCCCACGAAAGCGGAAACGGTCTGTAATAAAATATTGAACGCTATCAACGGTGTGTGACTCGTGAAAATTTTTCAAAATATGGAACGCCAACGCCGGTGGGTGACTTGTGATCTCTTGGGGGCTGTCGGTTTGATATCTGCCGAGAGTTTTGCCGGACATTATCTGATTTGATCAATCATGTTCACAAGTTCCAGACTAGGGCATTGAATGCGAAGATTGTGCCGTTCAAACTCTGAGTTGTATTCTCGGGCTCAATTCAAATTACCATGTTCAGAACTTAATTGACCTAGTAACGCAGCAGCACCGTGTTCAGTTGTTTCATATTTATCGATCGAAAACTCTTGCAATTTAACCCGAGCCAGTAAACGACTCATAATTTACTTCTAATAACAGTTTAAAAACAAGGTTCTTTTCAGACTTACAGTACCTGATCTTGAGAATTATAGTACTTGATCTTGACAATGCTTGAAGAACCCTGGAAGAGCATCTCTCACAGTCTAAGAGTGAGTCTTATGTAGATAATTGAAACTATGATTTGGAAAGAAAAATATTATAAATGAAAATCTTATTTTGTTTTGAAAACCATTTTAACAGAAATACTTGAAGAACCCTGTAAGAGCATCTCTCACAGTCTAAGAGTGAGTCTTGTGTATAGATAATTGAAACTATGATTTGGAAAGAAAAATATTGTAAATGAAAATCTTATTTTGTGTTGAGAACCATTTTAAAACAAATTAATGTTAGATAGTTTTAGTTTTGAAAACAAAGGTGTTCATTTGTTATTTGGTTGATTTTATGTGGTGTTGGAAAAAATGTTCCATATATTTCAGCCAATTGAGATGTTAATTGATTAAATTATCAGATCAGCCAATTGAGATGTTAATTGGATTTTAATTGATTAAATTATTAGAGAGTTTCAAGATGTGATTAAAATCAAAACATTTTCTTAATTAAGATATTATATTTATATTTTTTTAATTAAGTTTAAAAAAAATTAATTTAAAAAATAGAGGGATATGGAAAATTGATTTATTAAAAAATTTAATAACTCTAAATTATAAAATCAATTTATCTTTTTATTTAATCAATTTATCTTTTTATTATAAATAAAAGAACAATTTTTTATATACTTCAAAGTAAAATAAAGTGTTAAACAAAATCTAAAACATTTTGACATGAAAGAGGTATTAAATTGTTAAACAAAATCTAAAACATTTTGACATGAAAGAAGTATTAAATGTAGAAAAAAGTTAAAAAAATAAAATAAAAAGTTCTCAATATAATTTAAATTTATTATGCAATAAATCTCAATTTATAAAGACAATAAATCTCATAAAAAAATTAGGTTTTATTTTCAAAATCTTTCATATAAAAATAACATAATAATTAAAATTACTCATTTAATTTCATGTCTTATATATTAAATTTGATTTCAATTATCATCATTATTTTTATATTTTTATTGCATTTAAATTTATGTAATGAATTGATATCCTATTTAAATTAAATCGATTGTTTCTACCTTACAAACAATAAGTTGTTGATTTAAATTCAACATAAAATTAAAAAAAGTGATTTTTTTGTTAATTTTTTAATAAACTATTATATAGATTTAAAATTTATGATAAAATTTTAACATTTTAATCAAATTTAGTTATTAGATTATAATTTCTTTTATAAATAAATTTAAAATTTAGTAATGAAAATTTAATTTAATCATTTGATAATATATTTTCTTCAATTTTCTTTTTATGTTTTGATATGAATTCTTTCGTATCAATTTCAAATCTTCAAATTTGAAATATTATTAAAAATTATAAAAATAATGTTGTTTCACCATTTATGAGTGAGCTTAATAAGATGAAACAATTTAACTGGAAAGAATAGATTAAATTGTTAATGGCTATTAACAATTAATTCTAATTGTTTTGATCTTTAACATTAAAGATTATAAATTTACATTACTTAATTGAATTATAAATTTATGTATAGATTAGTATATTTAAGATGATATATCATTTGAAACATAATTAATATTAATTTAGGAAATAATAAATAAATAACTCAAATATATCATTTAAATATTTTTAAATGTGTAATATATCATCCAAAATTCACAACATATAATAAATAAAGAAAATAAAGATAATTGGATATATTATGACTTGTAAATCTTATTATTTCAGTTCCACTTAACAATGTTTTTACTTAAGTAAATAAAAATATGACTAGTTAAAACATCTAAACATATGAAAATTGGGATGTAAAAATTAATTCAAATTAAATTATTTAGATATGAAATATCAATAATTTTACTTAATTTTTAAACAAACTAAAAATTCTTTATTTGTTTAAAAGTGAATAAAAAATAGGATTCATAAAATTGTCTTCAAAAACAAATTTTGTGTTAAAATTTTGATAGAGGATTCCAAAGACTCATTCTCGTTTTAGGGTTACAATTTTAGCAACGAGAGGAATGATGACCATAGGGGGAGGGAGCGAGACTCCTTCCTACAAGCAGGTGGTGGTGGACAAAGGGAAAAGTCCACTCAGTGTAGGGTTTAAGGAACCTTTGATAGGGACCTCGTGATCACGGCCAGAGCACCATAAAGAGACAACCAGGGAAAAAAAGAACGAGTGGGGGAGGAGACCAAGGAGGCCTGGAGTAGTACGCCAGAAATGACAAACCCAAGTGGGGGAGGAGGGAACAACCCATGCAAACCAAAAATAGTGTTAATCCCAAAGGTTATTTTAGAAGATCCCCAGATCCAAGTCTTTAGGGATCAGATGAAGACACACACCCTGATCTACAAGTTTATGGGTCTGTGGCCTACATAAAAGACCCTGCACAGTTGGATAAAATACTAATGGAAGCCGAGTGGAGAAGTAGACCTCTACCTGGGATCGACAGGTTTTTTTATAACAATCTTCATGAACTTAGAAGACAGAGATAAGATCTTTGATGGGGGACCATATTTCCATGCCTCAACAATATTGTACATGCGACCTTGGAAGGAAAACTTCTCCCGCAAAAAGAAGACCTTTAAAAGCATCCCAGTATAGCTCAGGATTTACTCCCTCCCGTTGGATTACTGACTGTCTTCCACCTTCGAAGCCATAGGGAACAAGCTAGGTAAATATGTCAAGACATCTGATGCAAAATTAAAAGGGAAATATACATCCTATGTGAGAATATGTATAGAGATGGATGTCTCGAGGGCACTCCTGGAGGAAATTAGTCTGGAGTTCAGGGATGAGGAATGGATCCAAAGCATAGACCATGAATAGATCCTATTTTGATGTAGAAGGTGTCATGAACACAGACACCTACTAAGAGAATGCTCGTTAAACAAAAAATCAGAACAAGAAAACTCAAAACAACAACAGGATGAGGGCGAGTGTGTTAGGACAAACTACAAAGGCAGAGGAAATAAGAGACAAGGAAAGCCCCCCACGATGAGCAACCCAAAAGCAAGGAATAGATATGAAGGACGGGGAAATCCAAAATAGGGGGAAGATGAGGAACAAAAAAGGAAAAAGGGAAGGGAGACAAACAAATAGGAAGCAAATAAGACCACAGAGAGTCAAAACTCTCAAGGAAATCATGGGAACACCAAGAGAAAAATAGAAGAAGGCGTCAGAGACACAAATACCTTAATGCAAGAGGCCGGTGATGAATAAAAAATGACACCAAACGAGGTTAGAATAGAAGACCCAGACCTAAGAGATATCATGGAAAGGGAAGGGATAGACCTCTCAAATATACTGGAACAATAAAAAAAGCAAGGAGTCGACCATATACCAACGGAGCAATTGGATCACATCCAATACCTATTCCTTCTAAGGGAGGAAGAAAAAACCAGAGGAATTAAGTGCATGCATGGCGAAATAGGAAACTTGGGTATCAAAATAGGAGAAGGTCAGCCGCAACACTCACCAAAGCAGGCAAGATGAAAGAAAGTGAGGAAATCAAACAACGTAGCACTATAGGAATTAGGAGCATTTCTGATAAATTCAGGTAAGATCAAAAAGCTCTTTCCCAACTCCCCCCCACATGTTTAAATGAAGGTTATTACTTGGAACATAAGGGGCTTGAATAGCCCTGGAAAACAAAGAATCCTTAAAAATATACTGAAGATGGAACAACCAGATATATGCTTCATTCAAGAGACAAAATGTAATATGGACAGAATGGAAATAATAAGTAAGAAGTACTGGAATAAGTACAAGTTTCTGACTATAGAGAGTCAAAACACGACGGGGGGCATACTCACCCTGTGGAACCCACAATTGGTGAATCTACTCTCTGCTGAAGCCACTAGGCACACATTATCTGTAAAAATGCAAGTGATAGGGAACATAAAGGAGGTCTTATGTACAAATGTATATGGACCCCAGGTATTGGAGGATAAAAGAAGATTTCTCCTAGACCCAGAAAATCTAAAGGAGAGAAATAGTAACATCCATTGGATTCTGGCTGGGGACTTCAACATTATAACCACTATGGCCGAGAAAAAAGGGGGAAACCAGAGATTGGACAGAGATGCAGAAGAGTTCACAACCCTCATTGAAATAATGGAGCTAGTGGACATCATGACTAATAATGGGTAGTTTACCTGGAACAATAAAAGACATTCACACCACCAGGTGGCCACGAGACCATACATATTCCTAGTCTTGGAATCCATCATTCTGTAGGGTTTAGCATTGGAAGGAAACATCCTCCCCTGGGGGAATCAGACCACTGACCAGTGCGATTGGAGGTAAATTTTTAGACAACACCAAAGAATAGGCCTTTCAGATTCAAGAAATTCTGGATCGACCACCCAACCTTCCAGGAGAACATCAAAGCTTGGTGGCAAGAGGATATCCCGAAACAAGGGACAAAGATGTTTAGAATTCAAAAAAAATTCAAGTACATAAAGAAAAAACTCAAGAAGTGGAACATAGAAGTTTTTGGAAACATCGCGAGGCAAAAAAACTAATAGTGGTAAGAATGGAAGAGCTATAGGAGCAATGTATCCAAGAAGGCTACATCGAGGAGAGGAAAAAAGAGGAGAACCAATTACTCCAGGATTGGGAACCAAGATGTAAGGAAGAAGAGACCTTGTGGAGACAAAAATCTAGAATTCGGTGGCTTAAGGAAGGGGAGAGAAATACCAAGTTCTTCCACAGATCAACTATAGTGAGAAGATCTCATAATGGAATTTTGAAGATCTGAGATTAGGATGGGATAGAGAGAGATTTCCACCATGACATTGAAAACACTCTGGTCAAACACTTCTAGGGCATAGCCAAAGAACCCAACTGAGATAAGACTGAAGCAATCCAGAGGATAGTAAGCCACATCCCTAAGTTGGTAACAGAGGAACACAATGTCAAACTTTGCAAACCCATAGAAAAGGAAGAAGTAGACCAAGTGATCCAGGAGATGCTTAATGGAAAGGCCCCAGGCCCAAATGGATTCACAGTGGAATTTTTTAAAGCTTGTTTGGATGTGGTTAAGCATGATATTTATGGTATAATGGAGGACTCCAGACGCTCAACCTCAATCCCGAAGGCCCTGAACGCCACGATGATCACTCTGATCTCAAAATAAAATGAATCCCAAACTCTGGACTGCTATCGACCGATAGCCTTGTGAAATGTTATGTATAATATAATTTCAAAAGTAATAGCTAATATATAGAAACCACTTATCCCAACTTTGATCTCATAGGAACATGAGGGCTTCGTGGAGGGGAGGTAGATTCTGGACAACATCATACAAGCCCATGAAATAATACACACTCTGAAAAGTAAAAAGAAAGCGAGGATGTTAATCCAGTTGGACTTGGCAAAGGCTTATGAAAAAATAAGTTGGAACTATATGGCGAAAACGATGGAAGCATTTGGGTTTGACCAGCACTGGATTAAATGGATCATCAACCTAGTCTCTGCAATGAGCTTCTTGCTTCTAGTAAATGGAGCTCCAACCAAGCTGTTATACCCCTCGAGGGGTATGAGACAAGGGGATCCTCTATCCCCTTTCTTGTTCATTTTAATGATGGAAGGGCTAAGCAGGAGAATAAATACAACAACGAATGAAGGAGAAATAAAAGGCCTAAAACCATTCAAGACTTCCCAACCTCAACACACCAACAATTTTTGGACAATACCTTGCTCCATGGAACTCCCACGGTCAAGGAAACAAAGGCGTACAATTTTTTTTAGAAGAGTTTGGAGAGGCCTCAGGGGCTGAAATAAACCACTCTAAATCCATGATCTACTTCTTCAACACAAATCCTGCAATCCAAAGGAACCTGGCCAACATATTGGGGTTTGAGCGGAAAACACTCCCAACGAAGTATTTGGGGGTGCCCCTGACAGACAGTGCGTGTAGGAACATAACGTGGGAAGGAGTCATCAAGAAGCTGCAAGAGAGGGTTAAGAATTGGACTTACAGAACTCTAAACCTAGCAGGATGGGTAATCCTTACTAAAGTGATCCTACAAGCAATCCCAACGTATCTTATGTCGGTGTTTCCATCTCCAAAAGGCATCCTACAAAAAATTAGAGCAATCTAGAGAGATTTCCTATGGAAAGGAGCTGAGGACAAAAAGAAATGGGCCTTGGTGGCGTGGGACAAAGTGTGCAGACCAAATAACAAGGGGGCCTCGTATTACAAGACCCACAGGTAACCAACGAGGCATACAGGGAAAAAATGTGGTGGAGATGGGTAAAGGAAAGCTCAGTGCCATGGGTTAAACTGTGGAAATTAAAATACGCCCCAGAGGTCAACCCCTAGGAGAGGATAAGGTTCATGGGAACAAGGGAAGGGTCAACCATCTCGAATCTTGCCTAGAGGAATAAAAATTGGATACAGAGTCACAACTTTTGGGAATTTAGGAATGGGAGAAAAACAAGATTTTGGGAGGATGCTTGGCAACAGGAACCCAAAATGGAAAACCAGGACAAAGAGGTTATAAAGCAAGAGATGATTCAACAAGGAAAAACAAAAGTCCATCAGTACTGGAAACAAAGGGAGGAGAACACTAGATGGAGAATTTGGGACAAAATCAATCCACAAAATAAAGCTTAGGGAGACTCGGTGATGAATGAGATTGAGGAGGAATTGGGTAAAAGGAAAATTGGGGTCTTAGAAGAGGAGGACCAATTAAGGTGGGGAAGGAAAAATGGAGGGGAATTCAATCTAAAAGAGGCCAGGCACTACATAGCAGGACATGACCAAGAAAACCCAAAACCACACTGGGAGACGATCTAGAAGGGCCCCCAATGGCCAAAGATTAAAGTGTTTGAATGGTTAATCCTACACAAGAAGATACTAACATGGGATAACCTAACAAAAAGAGGATTCATTGGACCCTCATGGTGTCATTTGTGTGAGAACCTATATAGCTGCGATTTGGGATTGGGTGGCCTTTATTTACCACCAGTCAAATAGGGTAAGGGGGGATATCAGAGCCACAATAAAAAATTGGAAGGAGATGTATAGCGATAATGAGGTGGTGAAC
>ML818779.1:26582-50799 GCA_009831015.1 Picea engelmannii
ATATATATATATATATATATATATATATATATATATATATATATATATATATATATCCGTAAGAGTCCTGTGTGTATATATTTTAATTGCATACAGTTCAAAATTTTTATGTGGCATAGCTTAGTTGGATGTTGGGTATGTTATAGTATGTTCCGAAAAGAGAAGAAAAATGTTATTTCGTGTATCGTGGCCTAGCCTGGGTGGTTGGGGATGTTACAAGTAATCCCTTACTTTTTCAATAAGGAAGTCTTCTCCATGAGCTCGAACTTGTCCCTTAAGTACGCAATATTTTCATCTTGGATAGAGGCTTTACCAAAAGATTTGTTATCTTCTCATCTATGGAGATATACTGGAGAACCACTTCTCCCCTCTGGACTTTGTCATGGAGAATATAATGATTGATCTCAATGTTCTTCGAGTTGTCATGGAACATCGGGTTTTGTGAAAGCTTCACATAGATTTGATCATCACAGTATATTATGGTCAAATTCAACACCTGATTAGATAGTCCAGAAACCAACTTACAAAGCCACACTACTTTTGTACAAGAATGACAAACTGTAGTATACTCTTCTTATGTAGTGCTGAGTGCAACAGACTTATGTTTCCTGCTAGCCCATAACATTATGGAAAATCTCAAACTTAAACTTATCCAAGTATCGCTTCTTTTGTCATCTGCACTCCCTACCCAATCCAAATCGATAAATCCATGCATCTATATATCATAACTCAAACTCCCCACAAGGAAAATATTCATCTGAGTATTCTCCAAATACATTAACGAGCCAATCAATTGTTGATACAAAGATGGGTCTACTGGATCAAAGTCTCTCAACTTCTTCAGATTTGTCATCATGGGAGTTTTCCATGGATTTGAAATCCATCATCCCTGACTTCTGAAGAACCATTTAAATATAATTCCTCTATCATAGGAAGTTGTCACCATGTTTCTTTTATACATGAGAGGCTCTGCACCAAGTTTTCTTGAATCCATACAAGGTATTCTTCCATATGCATATAAGGGTCTCTTTCTGGTATACCTCAAAACCTTGAGGATGATCTACATATGCTTCTTCTTCAAATACTCTATTGAGAAGAATAGTCTTTACATTCATCTGATGCAAACTCCAACCCATGGATAATGGCTTAGGTAGAGGTATATATGGTTACTAGAACAAGTTGTCATTGTAGTATTCTCCCTCCTACTGGGAGAACCCTCTAGCCCTGAGTCTCGCCTTGTATCTATCAATGCTTAAGTCTTTTTCACAATTTCTCACATACATTGTTCTTCATCAAAACTTCCTTCCATTCTTTGTGCTTTACTGCTTCTAGTGGGTTCAAACTGGTTCAATTGGTTGTTCTGAATTTTCTTTGTTTCTTGGAATCTTCATGTTCTTCCTCATGTTTATCTTCAATGTTGGAGTCAGTGGAATCTTTTACATATTACATGCCCTTCTTTTCTGAAGGCTCCAACCTTCCTCCATAGGAACATAAATGTAGATGGACAAACAAGGATATTCAAGTCTTCTTTTCAAAGAAGACTTCTTCTAGAGTCAAACTGAACACGTGCTACTTAGTGTGGTTGATACTTCCAATGAAGAACGTGGAAAGATAATTCATGGTAATCATGGATTCTTCAATGGATCATATCTTTGGGGATTAGCTCCCTAATAATCCTAGCTTCATTCCTGAATGAGAAATATGCATGCTCTTCTTTTGAAATTATGTGATCATCTCCTTCCATCTGAGAGAGTCCGTGCTTATGTCTGGTGCATCTTTCTTTGCTTTCTACAAAGTGTCAAAAGCCTATTTTGGTTTCCTTTTGATTTCTGACTTCCTTCGAGCCTGACTCTTTTGAGTCTCTTTAAGTTTGTTTCTATCTATTCTAATTATTGTTCATCTAGCAGTTGTGCCATCCTTATAAAATTCTTCTATGATAGCTTCCACAAGGATTGTTCATCAAACATATTTCAAAAGGGTACATGCCCGGAACAAGAGCGACAAGAACAAACATGAATATCTATCTAGAGGAGATGTTAGTTCAACTTGTGAACAAGTACAATAAACATCTATATCAATAATATTCATATGCAGTTGAGTATTCATTGCACCTAGAAATAATAGAATCTTTCAAAGACTAATTTCACAATTTGTAATGTAGTAACTATCACCTTTGATATACACAAATTTGAAGCTTAACAATTTAATCAAACCTGGAACCTGAAGCCTTAACTGCTATGGAGGGTGCACTTATTCTTCTGAGTGCACTGAATCCAAGATTAGAACTTGGACAAGATATCTAGTACTTTCCCTGCAAACACAATCATGTTTTTCTAGATGATACCTTTACAAGTGCATACCTTTGAAACCTTGTAGCATCATCCAACTTGTCTTCCAATCTAAAATTAGATACCATCTTGACAAGAAGAGATTAGAAACTCAATCAGAAGAGTCAATGATCATAACAAGCTAGAAACTCTAAAATTTCAACTTTAACCATGAAATTAATTTGAATAGAAGTCAACCTTTGACTTTGACCATTCAACCTTTGATTTTGACCATTCAACCTTTGACTTTGACCAATCAAACTTTCACTTTGACCAAAGATTCAAACCTGACATTTTTGTTGGTTGAGAGTATCAAGAGGTGCGATAGGCTAGGGTGCACTATGATGTCAAGGAATTAGGTCAAATGCTTCACCGGAAGTGCCCGAACACAAGGGTTAGGGTTTGTTGCAGTTGCATAATAAAAAAACCTAGTTGCAGTCGTAACTGGTTCCATAACGATCTTAAAAAATAACTTCCCAATCTATCGTCTAGTGGTTAGATTATCTTAAGATAGTGCAGGCCCGTAACCTATTAGAAATAAAGGGATGTGCTTGTTTTTCCATATACAATATAGCAAAATTGTCACCCAATCATAGGCACAAAGGCCACCCCCAAGCACCTTAAGCTTGACATACAAAATAATTTTGGTAGCAGACCAATAGCCAACCAAGGCTAGCACACCTTTCTCCAAGGATAGCACACCAAGAAAGAATAACCAGAAACCAAGCAGAAAGTCCAAACCATAACCAAGAGAAAGTCCAAACCATAACCAAGAATGTCAGTTGTAGTAGTTGCAACTGCACTCCCTCTCAAAACTTGTGCACAATTAGTCCTTATGTAGTTGTGAGGGTGAGAGTGACAAATGAGCTCCAGTGCCCTCTATTTATACTACTCTATATCACTTGACTGGGTCGACTTCTCTTTCTGGAGGCTAATAACTCAATATTAAATATTCTTGAGTCGACTTGTCTCCTAGGGTTATTATCCAATGTTTTAGGGTTTCTCTTGCTTCCAGGAATATTCTAGTCTTGTCAAAGGTTACGCGTGGAGGTTAATACCTCTCACAACTACCATAATATCAACAATAAAGTGGTGCAGAAGAGAAATGATCTTGGGCTTGCTTAAACAATGTGGTCAAGTTGTTCATTGCTTCTTGGGATTGTTGACACATGGAGGTCAAGTGGGTCACTATTGCTAGAAGTTCTTCTAGTGGGGCGAGCTAGGAATTTATGCTATCAATGTTGGAAGTAAGGTCATAGATATATTTACTGTTTTTATCATTGACTTTCTCCAAGGTCATGATGCGGGTATCCCAGCGTTGAATACTTGTGTGGGCCATGGGGGAGGGAAAGGGGTAGGTGGATCCACACAAAAAATGGGTTAATGGTGAATGGTACCAATAGAATCAATGCAAAGGGAGGAAGGCAGTGAGATAGGTTCCAAATAAGGGCATAGGGAAGGTAAAGTGGGTCCACAAAAAAACTGATAAGTGATAGGTACAACAAGGATTAGGGCGAAGAGGGGAATCTAATGAGATAGGTCCCAAATAAGGGTGTCGGGAAGGGGGTCAGGTCCATGGAAAAAAATGCTTAAAAATGATAGGTACCATTGTGATCAAGGATAAGAGAGGAATCCAATGAGATAGGTCCCGAATAAGGGTGTCAATGGGACCATTATACACTTTTTTTTAACTATTGCAGAGTTATACTTCGGCCTCAATATTGCAGTAACGAATGGCCCCAATTGTTAACAAGAAAAAATATGTAGGAATTTTGCAACCAAAATGTAGGAGGCAAGGTTGCGATGCAATAGATCTCGTATGTTCCTTTTCTGTTCTATTTCTTTCCCATGGGTCAGGGTTTACAGGGTTCCTACAGATAAGGGTTTTCCCTGTGTTATAGCTCTCTGATATATGTGCGGGTTCAAACAATAATACTCAGTTCAATATCTCAGGGAACCAACTAAGGAGGCTCGATTGTACCCTTATCCATACTACCTGATTACCCAAGTACTAGAGAGTATCTTCCTGAGTGTTGTTCCCGATGTCACTATATGGTCAGGCGGTCGATCGATTGATCTAGGGTTGGTTTCAGGAGACTTAGGGGACTCTTGATATACCTTTTGGTACGTGGGAGTGATGGTCATGTATAGATTATGTCTAATGTGATACTACTTGAGGGGTACCAACATGGGTTACATAGCTTTCCAACAAGGTGAAATGCTTGTTTCTAGACAACCTCATGAAATCATCTATATTTCTTGTGTGTAGTCTTCCCAATGACAATTTTACCTGTTGATGACAGATCCTTGTGCTTTAAAGACACTGACAATACACATCTCTACCCTAAAAAAAAAAATCCCACAGTTTCTATAGAGAAAAGTGCTTTGATACCACTTGTTAGGTACTAGATCTATTATATTAAGCATAAAACTCAAACACTACACAAAATACCATTGGAACAACAAAATGTAGAGAACCACAACACAAAAAACGATACCTTTATTGATATAATTCAATTTTCACTTTCTTCTTCGAGGGGGAAACCTCCAACAGAGAAAATCTCTATTACAATAATTCTCAAGACAAAGATTTATCATGCCTCCTACTCTTACTTATACTAATTCTATATTCTAAAGAACATTCTAGAGGAATATCTTTCTAGAAGCGAAAGCTTCTATTAGGTCTTGCTACATTGACTTGTTCACATTTATTAAACATGTCTTATTAACTAATGTCAACCTTTATTACATGGAAAATATATTATTCTACCTATGTGAGGGGTTAGGGACGTTAGGTCTCTAACAATTAATCATAGTGAACCATGATCAAATAAATCAACCATAGTCAAACATATTCAACCAAATTCAATTGTATTCATTCAAATTTGACCAAAATCAAACATGGTCAACCATGAAAAATAATAGTTCAACATAGTCAACCAAAGTCAACCATAACCAACCAAATTCAACCATAGTAGCCATGGTTGATTGAATTTAATTATGATCAAACATAATCAACCATGGCCAATCAAAATCAACCATGGTTGAACATAACCATACATGGTTAGCCATAGTTGACCATGGTTAATCATAGTCAAATGTGGTTAACCATGGTCAATCATAGTAAAATATCATGGATATTTCAATATTAATTATATTGATATTTTAATTCACAAATCTAGTAGCACAATTAGCACAACTACATTAAAGGTGGTTGATATATACCAAACAATGTCATTATTTTAAGAAGGTGGAGAATGACATTGATTACCATATATTAAGCACCTTTAATAATGTGGTTGTGCTAGTTCTAGCAACATTGATTTTTTTTCCTTTAAACTCGTCAAAACAGAGAGATACTTTTGATCTTCTAGATTAGGGTTGATCACCTCCTTATAGTATTTTGATTTTCTTTTATCCTCTAATTATTTATCACATCACAATTTCTCCTTAAATTTAGATGTAATAATATTTTTAGTGTTATCATTATTCTACAAAGTGACCTCTTCCTCTATTCCCTAATTATTTAACCAATAATTGACATCTTTATGGCACCCCTACTTGAGCTACAAGTGGTTTTGACTAGAGTTTGAAGAAATCGTACGAAGCTTCTTGTATTCCATGTTGTTTATCTTGTTCTTATACATTAGGTACCTAGCCATAGTCATCCTCTCAATGAGGAAAATACTCACTTCTATGAGAAGGATAAGATAGGGTATATTACCTTTAATTTTGAGATTGTAAATGATAAAACACTTTTGGATTTTCTCTATCTTTCTCCACGATTTTCTAGAGATACTACAACCCCAAATTTCACAACCATATAAGATAACAGGGGTGATGAGAGTCTCAAAGAGGAGTTTCTTCTTATCCCATAGCCAAACGCCCACTAATTTACAATTGTTTTAAAGTCCATAATAAGTTTTCTACCCTCCACTTGTCCCTTACTCAATGCTATAGTCCCAATTAAGCTTGTGATGAAGATTGATTCTGAGATATTTGAATGATATCACTTCCTTCACGTTATTGTTGTCATACACGAAATTAGCATAAGTGATCCTTTTGGATTTAATTATCATAATCTTTATTTTGTCAATGTTAATAATCATACCCATACTAGATGATAAATCCTTAAAAAAAATTTGTTGCTTCTTGAGATCATAAAGACTACTCACCATAAGAACAATAACATTGGTGTAAAAAAGAAGAACAATGACTATACCAATGAAAATCTAGCCGACACAACCTACTTCTAAACAATTGACTAACTTATCTTTGTGATACATTTCTTAAAGTGATTCTAAAATTAACACTTACAAAAAGTTTTAATAGTCAAACTTTTGAATTTTAATTTTCCATATGTGGATGAAAAGGTTTGCATGTCCTTTCGCTAAGTGGCTTTGCTTATTCCTTGAGAGTAGGGCGATTTGGAAAGTGTGTGAGGTCACCATAACGTCTCAATGCCCAGGGGATTTTGTGCAAGTTTTGGTGAATTGGAAAACCCTAAAGCTTCAAAGGGATGGGGTTAAGGAAAGTGTCTCACCTACCCTTGAGATTTCATTGGTATGGTCAAGTAGGGAAACCCTCAAGTTCCATAGGGATGAAGTCATGTCCACGTCATGGTCAAAAGTTTCAAGGTAAATCTTGGCCAATTTTGGAAAGATGAATCTCTCCCTTGCTCTTTTTATTGGATACCAAATTTCTTATAATTCAAAAGAGAAATTAAAAACGTGTCAAACTTTCCATATTACCCAAAATGTTCAAAATATCCTCCTCTATCCAAGAGGACAGAAAGGTTTTTACATTGCCGGTACAAGTACCAAGTTTCTTATATTTTTCTAAAAAAATTTATACAAGATTATCGAACTTCCCTATTAACCAAAATGTTCAAAATATCATCTCTTCAAACAGGAAGGTTCTCTATTTTTTTGGGCAAAAATGAACGTAGCAAGCTCAGAAATGAAATAAATAGAAAAATGGTTGCATTCTCCAATTTCACCATGGATGCAAAATAAAGAAATTACAAGGTTCTCCTGGTTTTTCGTATTCCAAGATGCCATCGAAATGAAATGTTCAGCAAAATAGATACTGCTGTTTAGCGATATTATGTCAGCTTGGCCGATGTCCAGAAAGCTAGAGTGTGGCGATGTTATGTCAGCTTGGCCGATGTCCAGAAAGCTAGAGTGTGGCAAAGAGTGAAATAAATGCAGCCAAAACGTGGCGTATAAAATGATCAGGTTGTTAGGTCGCCGATTGAATTTAGAATCATGTTCTCTTTATTGCAAGGACTAAAGGGAATCATGCCCATCTCAGATACCATTTTGCATTCATTGAGTTGCCCGTCAGCCATGACGTAAGTAATGACAAAACTATTGTCAAAATGCGCCTGATAATTTGCAAATTTAGGGTTCCCTTGCCATGTTTGAATTTCTTTCCAGGGATAATGCCTGTTAGGGTTCCAGGGATAATGCCTGTTAGGGTTATAAAATACGAGGCAAAATTGAAATAGCAATTTGCAATATGATTGAAATTGATGGCTGATTTAAGCAGCTACATGGACCACAGTACAGTCTGTTTGAATGATAGCGCACCATGCACATGTTTGGTTCCTTCCAGTCCCGCATTTACTCAATTCCCTCCAGACTGGGCTGCTAGCACTAACTACCACTAACAGCACTGACCAGTATCGCCCTTCCATAAATTAGGGCACGATCATCTGCCCCTGCATTTGAAATGTTTGGCGCATTAACTGAAACGAACGAATCTAGTTGTGGGTATTGAATGCATCCGTGGCGTTTAATCCAATTTAATTCATTCATTCAATTCCCCATTCTACTGCCTTGCCTACCAATATTCTCGCCGTGTTTCACAATGGATCCAACTCCCTACGTGGCCGTTCCATTAATACACAGTTCAACGTCTTTCCCATTGGATCCTATTTTCTACGTCGCCATTCCTGCAGTGATACAGAGTTTAACCCCAACTGTTACGTCAATGTGGGCCGGGCGCGGCACTGGAGCTCAGCGTGGACCTGTTTTTAGTAACTGTCGGATTCACTTGCATAATGACGTTGAAAAAGATAGGAAAAAGCGTCAACTACTCACAACTTTTTCCATTTGCCAGAATCAGAATAGGGTGATTCCGTCTTTATTGAAATTCAACATGAAATCTCCTAAAATTACGAATTCTGATTTAACGGCTTCTAAAACCCTATCGAAAAGAGCAATGATCCTCCTTCTATATAACTTCAACTTCCGCCAAATAAAATAAAAACTGATTAATATATTAAAGTCCATTTCAAAGTTTTTTATTTCTCTAGGTACTTACTACATTTGGGAGAGTAATTTAAATTTAAATTTAAGAGAGAAAATTTTTAAATAAATTAATGTTAACATGATTCAGTTTTTTTAATTTTTTTATTATTGAAGTTGGTTTTTAAAATTTGGAATTTTTTTAAATTTATATTAAACAACACAAATTAATAATAATAATAATAATCTATTTTTAAAGTCACAGCTAAGTTAGACACTAAATTGGTGTATGAGATTCCTTTGTTTGTGGGATAAGGGACTCCCTTTGCCCAAAGATTTGATTAGTAAAATTTATAGAGGTATACATGCCCTACCCCTCAATATTTGAACTTATAATCTCTTAGAAATAAAAATTTACCTCAAAATAAATTAAATGTTATCCTTCTTTCCATTATAAATTTTATTAAAATAATTTAAATAAAATGGATTTGTTTTTAATCTCTCTTCTCATATAAGTATTATAAAAAAAAAATTGGAAAATTTTATTATAATCGACATAAGTTAGAAAGAAGTTTGAAATACAAAGTTTTGATTCCTCCTTTTAATACACTTATAAAACAATTTGGATAAGATGAATCAAGTTTTGGTCCTTCTTTGAATAGAAGTATTATGAAAAGTAAAAGCAATTTGGAAATTTTTGTTTTGGTTCTTCTTTGAATAGAAGTATTATGAAAAGCAAAAGTAATTTGGAAATTTTTGTTTTAGTTGAAATAATAGAGAAAAATATTAAAATTCTAAAAGAATTGTTTTTAATCAAAATCATATAACAATTTTTTTTTTTAAATATAATTTTAAATTATTTTAAAATTTTAAAATTTATCTAGAAACCTTTTAGTACTTTGAATTTAAAAAAAATAAAAATTGATATCTAAATATTTAAATAATTTATTGGGGAAAAATTAACTAAAAAATCCTTTTAAATGGTTCTTATCTTAGATCTTAGACCATATAATTATAGGATAAAATAACCTCACTTTTAAGTAAACATTTTTTAGTGAAAAGATAATTGGGTTTAGTTTGGGTGGTTGTGAGGAATGACTCTTAACCTCCTCACCTAGGTTCAATTCCTGCAAGTGACATGTTGAGCTCTTAACGAGTATATTATTGTAATTGTAAGGGCTCAGGCGCCCAAGTCGGGTTCACACACTTTCACCATGGTCTGAATCGGGAAAGTAGGATGCTCGATGCGAATGAGGAAATTGAAGTCTTCATATAGGGGAGAGTTGGGTTCCTTAGGTGTGCGACGTGCCAAGGGGTGACTCCACTCAAAGTGCCTTGCGACACAAGTCAAACAACAAATGGTTTGATGAAGGGTTGAGGGAAAGACCTGGGCGCTCCACCAACAAAGGAAAATCAGCTAGGGCATGGGGGCGCACTTATGAGAGTCGACTCGAATCACATAAGGGGCATGCACAACCAAGACAAGGAGTCGGTTAGACGGATCGGTGGAGCGACTAGGTGATGGAATGAAGCGTTTGGTGGGTTTGCTGGGAAAGCTACCCGAACATGCCCACGTGAGGAGTCGGCCCAACATCGCGAAGGGGTGTGACTTGGTGAATCGATCGGTTGGCTCACCCATGGATAAAGAGATGCAACGGATGGGCGCCTATAAAGGAAAGAGGGCCCACAACCAAAGAAGTCAGATTGCTAGAACTTGGAAGACAAGGAAAGCAAGAGAGAGTTATGTGATTCTGAAGCAAACAAAGAAGGAAAGCTTGTTGAAGGAGCCAAGTCGCTCGACATGGGAGGACTTGTGCTTCCTTAAGGAGGATTCAGTGGACAGAGTTGGGCGAGCTTCTTTTGGGATGATTTTGGTGAAGTCTAGAAACACAGGTCTGTTAGAGGCATGTATGAGGCAGAAACAAAACCTGTGAAGTCTGCAAAAACGAAGAGATAATAAATCTATGATTGAAGGCATGTCTGAGGTGCACCGCAAGAGGTTGCATAGACGGTTGCGATAGAGAGTCTCAGTGTGACAGATCTATGTATGAGTGTCTTGGTGAGGTGAGGCAAGTCATTTGACTCTGTCGAGTTGTAAACCGAGCCAACAATGCTTATGTTGTAATTGTTCTTCAATAACAAAGACTTAGTTCGGCGTTATGCATGGTTTGTACCACCCACACTATATATATGTTTCTCTTGTCTATTTCATTGTTGTTCTCCTGGTTTCTCATGTTCATGGATGTATGCTTGAATATGACTAAGTGTTAAAGTTATTAACAAATGTCTAAGTATACAAGAGTTGCACTAGAGTAGGAGTGTGACTCATCAGTAGCATAGAACGGAGTATGGGTATGCTTTAAGTGAAGAGGCGTAGTCTGAACAAAGTAACCATGGTGTTGTCAAGCAACCAAGCATGAAAAATTGCGGTACAGCATGCCCTCAAGAGGTGCACAATCGCAAGATTCAACTAGGCACACCGTGTGGACGTGATAAATGGTATCAAAGAAGATTTGTTGCATATTTTGGAGAATGGTTGGGGAGCTCTTCACCACTATATTGATGATAGATGGTATCAAAGATTGTTCATTGTAGATTTTGGAGAAGGGTTGGGGTGCTCTTCACCACTATCTCGACGATATACGGTATTAGAGCTTGATTGTTGCAGATTTTGGAGAAGGGTTGGGGAGATATTCACCACTATCTCGACAATAGATGGTATCATAGTAGTTTGGTGCTCTACAACACTCTTGCAGTTAGAACAATTGTAGTGGGGTGCACTTGTTGAGACGAAAGCTTGTTGCAAAGTCAATTCGGTGGGAACATTCACAGAGTTGGTGAACAATTAGGTGGAGCGAATTGGTTCATCGCAGATTTTGTATTAGACTTACGACCAAGGTTTGGTTGACAGGTTGGTGAAAGATTGGTCTGGGAGCACACCTTGTACAGCCCAAGAGCAGAGTTTGTGGTGAGACAAATCACTTGGATAGGGTGAGTGATCACATAACTCATTGTAGAAATTGTTGCAAACTTGATCACAGAGATAGTTTGGTTACAAGACTTGGATGATTTGAAGTGTGACAGAAGCCAATGTTGAACCTGTTGTGCGCACCTTGAGAGACCAGGTGAAGAGTTTGTTGGGAAAACCGAGCACTTGGGCAAGGTAGTTGAACACAGGATTGTTGCATGAATTGTTGCAGATCTAACCGCAAAAGTGATCACGAAAGCGAATGCAGAGGTTGATTGGAAGGAAGAGAAGTTCTAGGTTGAAGAAAGGTGAAGCATTTGGGTGTGTTGGATGACCTAGGGAGACCTAGACCAACTCTGCAACAGATAATTGGTTGGGCACGTTTCCATCGTGATGTCTTTGTGTTGTGCATCACCAAGAATAATAGTTGAGTTGAGTTAGGTTGTTGGACAATGGGTAGACCGTAACCTTCGAACGAGGTGACTCTTAGCAAAATTACAACAATCGGTTAGCAACAATATGACTTGAAATTTGGGCAGTGGATGCATGGTGCCTTGAAGCAGAAGTATTCGAGGTGCTGCGATGGAGAGACATTGGAGACAAGTCCGACTGGTTGCATGTGTGGTTTAAGACTTAGATGTATTTCAGAAGTGGACAAAAGGACTCGACCTTGAATCACAAGGAAACTCTTGCAGGCTTATGGTGCTACGGATGGTGATTGAGGAGAGTTCATGCATAGAGTCAGTTGCTTGGGAAAGTGAAATTCCAAGACAAGATACTTAGAACATGGTTGTTGCAAATGATGTCATTGGAAAGGTATGGTTGGTTTCGATTTCTTGTATTTCCTAAGTGTTGTAATGAGTTCTTTGAGAGGAAGTTGGATGAATTGGTGGTTCAAGTGCAATCCATTTTCACGGTGAAAAATAACAAACTTGAGAGTGACTAAAGTGGTGCATATTTGAAGAAGTCATGTAGCAGTCAGGACACATTGGTTGGGTGAATATGCATAGAGCTTAGGGTGACTTGCCTTGATGAGTCATGTGGTGGAATTAGACAGATTTGGATGTATTCGTGGAGGTGGCTTGGGGAAGCTTCCTAACTTTTGGATGAGGCGCGTTGGACAGGTCGCTACGGTGAAGTGGGAAGTGAATTCTGCACGTGCTGAGTTTGAGAGGATGGATGAGGTGCCTTGGTGTTTGGTTCTATAGCCAGATTCATTGGGTCATGAGATGACTTGACAGTTGGGACGACAGTGCCAAAAGTTGAATGCTTGCAAGAGGTGCAAGGCAGTTTCGATCTAGGAGATAGATGGAGTTAGCAGGGAAGTCGACCAAGAATTGTTGGTAGTCAACCTAAATGGGAAGAACACAAACCAAGTGACTTGGGGGGTGTTTTCTCACCTTTGGTATGGGACATTGGATGAGGCAAAGAACACCTTGGTGACTTGCAGAAGATTGTGCGATGACTCAGAGATCTGGGAGGGTCATTGGTTGGAGTTGGTAGAGTATTGGTGCTAACATGCCTAAGGCATGGAAGTTGTTTAAGGTGACTTATTCTACTTGGAGTGCTTTGGATAGTTTGTTGGGACATTTGAGAAGTGTAGGAATGTTGTCCACATTCATTGCATATGTTGAGTTGCAGAGAGGTGACTTGACGAAAGGAGGCAAGTTGAGGACTTGCCTTCATTTGGAGGATTGTGCGAACAAATAGATTGCAGCATGGAGAGATTACTTGGACATGGGAATTTCTCTTGCTTTGGGCAACATGGTTGAGGGTGAAGCCTAGAACCATTCCAAGGAATAGAGAGGAATATGCAACAACATGGTCGGGTGATAAAGTAGTGTGGAAAAGGCAGTTTGGATGTGCATTTCTTGGGGTAGATTAGCTAAATGTTCCATGAGGTGGATAGTGGATTCAAGTTATCGCAGATGAATTTGCTTTGGGGTGACAACATAGTGGCACAACAAGGTGAGGGGCGACCTCGCCTTGGTACGAGATCGTTGCACGAATGGACTGAATTGTTGAAAGAAGTCAAAGTACGAACATGCCAGTGGATTTGAAGTGCAACCCTTAGACATTGTGGAGGATCTTCTTAAGAAATATCAAACGATGGAAGTAGTAGTTAGTTAAGTATGGACACTTGCCTTAGTCTTTGGATTTGAATGGAATGATGAAGAAGAAGACAAAAAAGACTAAATTCGGGCATGGAGATGCACATTTCAAGAAATGGATGTGACAGTTGGACTAGCTACCTAACCAGTGCAAGACTTGAGGCATGTAGTGTGTGGAGACATGGAAGAGTTGGTTGAAGTATGGGAACAATAGCAAGTTAAAAAAAGTTCAACACTTAGACATTTTTGAAGTTTTGGTTGAAGTTGCAAAAACAACGAAACAAAGAGTGATCGTCGCAATAGGGTAATGGAAGCTTGGACATTGCGGACAAAGTTGGGAAAGATAAGTCTTTCCATCATAGCAGCAAATTGAGTAGCACCGAACTTTGGGTAGGGGTAGTGTGGATGGTTTCATAGGTTGCGAATGATTGTAGTGTGAGTTGGAAATTTGGGGTTTCCACTTCACAGGGAAACTTAGGGTTTCCACTTTGGCAGAAATTGGTGTTTCCAATTGGCACGAAACTTAGGGTTTCCAACAGACTTAGTTGCGATGGGAGCATGAGTTCGGGGAGAGACTTGGAGATCGCAAATTTTGTGGATGTTGTCGAGGATGACAACAACTTGAGGTTGGGGAGGATGTAAGGCCTTAGGTGTCCATCTTGAGTGTGTGCATTTCCACCAAAGTCTAAATCGGGAAAGCATGTTGCTTGATGCGAATGAGGATACATAAGTCTTCATATAGGGGAGAA
This sequence comes from Picea engelmannii, assembly GCA_009831015.1. Classification (NCBI taxonomy): domain Eukaryota; kingdom Viridiplantae; phylum Streptophyta; class Pinopsida; order Pinales; family Pinaceae; genus Picea; species Picea engelmannii. The sequence continues at coordinate 40,989 of ML818779.1, forward strand.
TTGGGGTTCTTTGGGTGTGCGACGTGCCAAGGGGCGACTCCAGCCAAGGTGCCTTGTGACACAATTCAAACACTAAACGGTTTGATGAAGGGTTGAGGGAAAGACTTAGGCACTCCACCAATGAAGGAAAATCAACTAAGACATTGGGGGCACACTTAGGAGAGTTGGATCGACTCACCTGAGGGGCGTGGGCACCTAAGACAACAAGTCAGTTAGATGGATCAATGGGTCAATCAAGCGATGAAACAAAGCGGTTAGGCAAGCCACCCGAACATGCCCACATGAGGAGTCAGCCCAACCTTGCGAAGGGGCATGACTTTGTGAACCAACGGGTCAGCTCACCCATGGGAAAAGAGCCACGATGGATGGGAGCCTATATAGGAAAGAAGGTGCACAACCAAAGAAGGAAGCTTGGTAGAACTTGGAAGACAAGTAGAGCAAGAGAGAGCTCTGTGGTTCTGAGGCAGACAAAGAGGGAAAACTCCCTCAAGGAGCCAGGTTACTCCACATGGGAGGACTTGTGCTGTGTTGAGGAGGATTCGATGGATAGAGTCGGGCAAGCTTCTTTGGGCTGATTTTGGTGAAGTCTGGAAACATGGGTCTGTTGGAGGCATGTGTGAGGCAAAATTAAAATCTGTGAAGTCTGCGGAAAAAAAGAAACAACAAGTTTGCGGTTGAGGGCACATCTGAGGTGCACCATAGGAGGTTGGGGAGATAGTTGCTAAGAGAGTCTTGGTGTGACACATTTGTGTATGAGTGTCTTGGTGAGGTGAGACGAGTCGTTTGGCTCTGCCAAGTTGTAAACCGAGCCGATAACGCTCATGTTGTAATTGTTCCGCAATAAAAAAGAATTAACCGAGTGTTAGGAAAAGTTTTTTCCGCCCGCACTATATCTATGTTTCTCTTATATATTTCACTATTGTTCTCTTGGCTTCTCATGTTCATGGATGTATGCTTAAATATGACTAAGTGTTAAAGTTGTTAACAAATGTCTAAGTATACACGAGTTGTACTAAATTAGGAGTGTGACTAGCTGGTAGCCTAGAATGGAGTATGGGTATGCTCTACGTGAAGAGACTGAACAAGTAACCTAAGTGTTGTCCAACAACCAAGCGTGAAACATTGCAATGCCACACTGCAATGCCACATGTCCTCAAGTGGTACACGATTGCAAGATTCGGCTAGACACATTGTGGGGACATGACAACAATGGTTTCAAACCTTGCTTACCCTCGAAATTCTAAGGTTTACCTTGAGTACCATTCTCTATATGAGAACAATTATCCAGAGTTTTCCAAAACATGTAAACTCTAAAATAAAAACATTTTATAATGAATTTGTCAAAAAAAAAATCATCACGAATCATAATTCCTCCACCATTCAAGTTTTTCCCATGATTAAACTCGAAAATATTTAAAAAAATAAAGAATGGATGAAAATGTGCTTCGGCTATGCTTTTGATTCACATATAGATAACAGGAAATTGGACGTTTTGTGTCCCATATCAACGCGCTTAATAGATGGTGGTTACCTGATAACACATTGTTAATATTTCGCAACCAGAGATCAAATTGCTTCGGATTCACAGATAGATAACAGGAAATTGGACGTTTTGTGTCCCATATCAACGCGCTTAATATTTGGTGGTTACCTGATAACACATTGTTAATATTTCGCAACCAGAGATCAAATTGCTTCGGATTCACAGATAGATAACAGGAAATTGGATGTTTTGTGTCCCATATCAACGCGCTTAATAGATGGTGGTTACCTAATAACACATTGTTAATATTTCGCAACCAGAGATCAAATTGCTTTGGATTCACAGATAGATAACAGGAAATTGGACATTTTGTGTCCCATATCAACGCGCTTAATAAATGGTGGTTACCTAATAACACATTGTTAATATTTCGCAACCAGAGATCAAATTGAGAAGAGAAGCCATTTTGGTTTTAGTCACATGTCCATGATCCTTATCCAAGGCAGATAGGCATCAAACGAGGTAAAGACACGAGGATTGAGACCACTCGTCGGTGACAACAAATGGTTGTTTTTTGATAGGTATGGATGGATACGTGACAGTGTGACAGACCCTTTTATCACTGCGAGTCTTGGCACTGCACAAAGGTTTTTGCGATTTGGTACGTTGTGAGTTGACTCTACGAGATACGCTATCTTCTACCCCTGTTTTCATTTGCCTCCCATCACGTACGTGTGCCTCTGCTCTCCTGCCAGACTGATCCCTAAATTCCGATATTAGGCTTGAACGGCAGACAATCAATCTTTTTGTGGAGTAGCTATAAACAGCCGACCAGTGATCAAAATTTAACTCTTTTCACTTTTTAAAATAGTTAAAATCTGCAAACTCTTTTAAAAATTCCATCATAAATATTGTAAAATATAAGGGTTATATTCTCAACAACCTATCAATGTCACAATTCCCAATACTTGAGTGCTGCATGCTCGTTGTATATTTATGGTGTTGGCTGTTTTATCTTTTGGTTTTTTTTTTTTTTTTGGTAGGAATTGACTGAAATCCGGTGATTTAAATTTGGACAAAATCTCTATTTTCTGCTATTTAAATTGCATAAATGGATTCAGCTTGCTGAAAAACCCGTAAGGCACCCGGATTATAAAAACTTAGCCACTCAAATCTGCAGATCCAACCATTCATCACCGATTTCGAACAAAATCAAAGGGAAAAAGTGGCCAGAAAACCCCCAAGAGGTAGAACTTTTAGACTACTGCTATATTCATTGTTCAATACCGACTACTTCCTTCTGATACTCAAAAACTAAAATCATCTCATATTCCATATTTCTGGAAACCTTGATTTTTTGAATCTCCATTTGAATCAATGTATTGTAAGCAATCCCTCTCATTCACTACCCATACTTAATGTGTTTAGATCCCACACTTTCCATATTATCATTCAATTTGTTATCTTTATCTCCATTCTTGACTTTGCAAAATGCTAAAATAATTTTTCCAGAGACATGAAGAAGGTGATCGACTCAACTCTTTTGTGGTAGAAGGTCCTTCATCCTACATTTACCATATATGGATAAGTGCTATTAGATTATATTTATCCATATATGGGTGTAGAAAAAGTAGTACAAAAGAAAATGTTAGATAGTCTTTCCTTCGGACTACTTCTTTTCAAACTAAATTCAAAAACAATCCCTAGCATGTATTGTTGTAATATAATAATAGTCATTGGTTATAGGTGTAAATTGTAAGGGCATTGTAAACTTATTTGTAAAAGTTTTAAATTATAAATATGGGGCTCAATGACATAGGCATCTAGCAAATCCAACCAAATGACGTCATCTCTCTTTCTTCATATTCACATATTCCATTTCTCTAAATGCATCTAACTTTTTGGTTCTTAAATATTTTATTGAAGTGATAAGTTATATGTCTATGTGTGATCATTGATGACGTGGTTATAACATTGACATCTAATATTTTATTATTATTTTAGCATAATGAATATATATATATATATATATATATTGTTAATTGGTCGGGACCTTCTTGGCATTGGGATCACCCGGGAATCGACTCGAAGATCGCACCCCGCTTTTCTAACCGGTGACTTTTCAACACTGAGTGGCTTAACAACACACTCTGTCACCGACTGTCCTACACCTCTGGGACTTGCATAATGAATATTTATCTCTCATCCATTGAATATATAATTCATTGTATCCCCATTATTGCAATAAATATTTAATGGTAACAACTCGTATAATTAATACATATAAATCTCTCAACAATCCATCAATCTTTTATAAATTTGGTGAAGCTCATTGTAAAGATAATGCATAGTTTTCTTTGTTTCAAGCAAGAATTTATTAATGTTTTTGTTTTAGATAAAAGATTCTATTAAAATCTCTCAAATTTTCCAACTTGTACATTGTTGATTAAGTTTAGATAAGAACCTACATAAAATGAACCTTCTCAACATCACAAAACCTAAAATTGTATGAAATTTCTAACTCAAGATCTAAGAAACATATAGTTTGTAGAATTAATGCTTATAACAACATTTTTTAATCATTAGGTCACAATTTTAAACAAACTATGAAGAGTGTAATAGAATTGTTGTTATTATAAAATCTATGTATTAGGGATTATACTCTAACATACACCTTGGCATGCATTTTTGCATGGTTTGAGAGATAAGTAAACATTCATATCCTCAATAAGAATAACATATTTGGTGATCTTCATGAATAATGTTTGCAAAGAAAGTATGCTCTTGTAGTGGTTCTTATAGTGTTTTCATAAAATTGTAACTTTTCAACAGAGGCTTCAAGGTACTTATGCTTTTTTCACTTATGTTTTCATACCTAATGTGCTTAGGGATTTTAAAGGATGTTGACTCCCATAGTTAAACATAATTGTGATATGTTCAAGATTAACTCCAAATGTAATCCTCGAGCATCAACAAAACAAATCCTATTTTATGTGCATGTCCACAAAAATGTTTGATACCTACATTTACATTTTGTATGAACCTTTATATTGTCATTTTTAAGATTGAAATTTCTTAAAATAAAGTTAGAGTAAATGAAAAATATATGTTTTTAATCTATATATAATATATAACATTATATTTGTCAATTAGATTTAGTTTGGGTGGTTGGGAAAAATGATTGGTATCCTTAGGGATCCAATTCCCACCAATAACATGTTGAGCTCATAATGAATATATTGTTAGATGTTAATAGACTTGTCAATTAAAATGCAACTACTTTTACAATTTTTCACAATAAAATGAAAAAAACTAAATAAATATATACCTTTCAATTTCAAATTGAAAGTATTCCTTCAAATTTGGATAAATAGTTCCAAATTTAAAACACTAACCCCAACAGATTCCATCTGCTAATCATAAACAACGCATTTAGACAACAATAAAGCTACACAGACATCTTGAAAGATCAATTGTCACATATGATATTGTACTCCCATTCTGTTTCTGAAACTCCATTAAATACCCGTGCCTAGTTCATATTTTGGGCATTGTGCAATGCCTGAGCTGTCTCCTTGTTTTAATCCAATGGAAAACCTTGCTCCCAACAAGATGGAATGATCCAACCCTATAATTACCCTCGCAACCTCATACACGCCATCACAATCAATGCCAACGGATTTGATGGCCTCTTTTTCTGCTGTGATGTTGCTGTCCAATGTCCCACACGCCGAACATTAGTCAGCTACACTCTCTAGCCGCAGGTCAAAATCTCCTAGCTAAAAATTCCAACAAAATTTCATTTCCATGGGGAAAATTAATATAGAATCTGAACATAGAGAATGAATATAGAATCTGAAACCAGACAAGTTACAATGATATGAATCATGCTGATGGGCTAATTTTTTTTCCTCAGAAAAAACATGCTGATGGGCTTTATCAGTCCTACGATACGGTTTTCCAACGGCTACAATTAATGTGAAGGAATCCCGATGACAAAATGTATCACCATAACGTCTTGAACACTCTACTTCGCATTGCATGCATAACGGATCTCGATTCGTGGCCCACGAAAGCGGAAACGGTCTGTAATAAAATATTGAACGCTATCAACGGTGTGTGACTCGTGAAAATTTTTCAAAATATGGAACGCCAACGCCGGTGGGTGACTTGTGATCTCTTGGGGGCTGTCGGTTTGATATCTGCCGAGAGTTTTGCCGGACATTATCTGATTTGATCAATCATGTTCACAAGTTCCAGACTAGGGCATTGAATGCGAAGATTGTGCCGTTCAAACTCTGAGTTGTATTCTCGGGCTCAATTCAAATTACCATGTTCAGAACTTAATTGACCTAGTAACGCAGCAGCACCGTGTTCAGTTGTTTCATATTTATCGATCGAAAACTCTTGCAATTTAACCCGAGCCAGTAAACGACTCATAATTTACTTCTAATAACAGTTTAAAAACAAGGTTCTTTTCAGACTTACAGTACCTGATCTTGAGAATTATAGTACTTGATCTTGACAATGCTTGAAGAACCCTGGAAGAGCATCTCTCACAGTCTAAGAGTGAGTCTTATGTAGATAATTGAAACTATGATTTGGAAAGAAAAATATTATAAATGAAAATCTTATTTTGTTTTGAAAACCATTTTAACAGAAATACTTGAAGAACCCTGTAAGAGCATCTCTCACAGTCTAAGAGTGAGTCTTGTGTATAGATAATTGAAACTATGATTTGGAAAGAAAAATATTGTAAATGAAAATCTTATTTTGTGTTGAGAACCATTTTAAAACAAATTAATGTTAGATAGTTTTAGTTTTGAAAACAAAGGTGTTCATTTGTTATTTGGTTGATTTTATGTGGTGTTGGAAAAAATGTTCCATATATTTCAGCCAATTGAGATGTTAATTGATTAAATTATCAGATCAGCCAATTGAGATGTTAATTGGATTTTAATTGATTAAATTATTAGAGAGTTTCAAGATGTGATTAAAATCAAAACATTTTCTTAATTAAGATATTATATTTATATTTTTTTAATTAAGTTTAAAAAAAATTAATTTAAAAAATAGAGGGATATGGAAAATTGATTTATTAAAAAATTTAATAACTCTAAATTATAAAATCAATTTATCTTTTTATTTAATCAATTTATCTTTTTATTATAAATAAAAGAACAATTTTTTATATACTTCAAAGTAAAATAAAGTGTTAAACAAAATCTAAAACATTTTGACATGAAAGAGGTATTAAATTGTTAAACAAAATCTAAAACATTTTGACATGAAAGAAGTATTAAATGTAGAAAAAAGTTAAAAAAATAAAATAAAAAGTTCTCAATATAATTTAAATTTATTATGCAATAAATCTCAATTTATAAAGACAATAAATCTCATAAAAAAATTAGGTTTTATTTTCAAAATCTTTCATATAAAAATAACATAATAATTAAAATTACTCATTTAATTTCATGTCTTATATATTAAATTTGATTTCAATTATCATCATTATTTTTATATTTTTATTGCATTTAAATTTATGTAATGAATTGATATCCTATTTAAATTAAATCGATTGTTTCTACCTTACAAACAATAAGTTGTTGATTTAAATTCAACATAAAATTAAAAAAAGTGATTTTTTTGTTAATTTTTTAATAAACTATTATATAGATTTAAAATTTATGATAAAATTTTAACATTTTAATCAAATTTAGTTATTAGATTATAATTTCTTTTATAAATAAATTTAAAATTTAGTAATGAAAATTTAATTTAATCATTTGATAATATATTTTCTTCAATTTTCTTTTTATGTTTTGATATGAATTCTTTCGTATCAATTTCAAATCTTCAAATTTGAAATATTATTAAAAATTATAAAAATAATGTTGTTTCACCATTTATGAGTGAGCTTAATAAGATGAAACAATTTAACTGGAAAGAATAGATTAAATTGTTAATGGCTATTAACAATTAATTCTAATTGTTTTGATCTTTAACATTAAAGATTATAAATTTACATTACTTAATTGAATTATAAATTTATGTATAGATTAGTATATTTAAGATGATATATCATTTGAAACATAATTAATATTAATTTAGGAAATAATAAATAAATAACTCAAATATATCATTTAAATATTTTTAAATGTGTAATATATCATCCAAAATTCACAACATATAATAAATAAAGAAAATAAAGATAATTGGATATATTATGACTTGTAAATCTTATTATTTCAGTTCCACTTAACAATGTTTTTACTTAAGTAAATAAAAATATGACTAGTTAAAACATCTAAACATATGAAAATTGGGATGTAAAAATTAATTCAAATTAAATTATTTAGATATGAAATATCAATAATTTTACTTAATTTTTAAACAAACTAAAAATTCTTTATTTGTTTAAAAGTGAATAAAAAATAGGATTCATAAAATTGTCTTCAAAAACAAATTTTGTGTTAAAATTTTGATAGAGGATTCCAAAGACTCATTCTCGTTTTAGGGTTACAATTTTAGCAACGAGAGGAATGATGACCATAGGGGGAGGGAGCGAGACTCCTTCCTACAAGCAGGTGGTGGTGGACAAAGGGAAAAGTCCACTCAGTGTAGGGTTTAAGGAACCTTTGATAGGGACCTCGTGATCACGGCCAGAGCACCATAAAGAGACAACCAGGGAAAAAAAGAACGAGTGGGGGAGGAGACCAAGGAGGCCTGGAGTAGTACGCCAGAAATGACAAACCCAAGTGGGGGAGGAGGGAACAACCCATGCAAACCAAAAATAGTGTTAATCCCAAAGGTTATTTTAGAAGATCCCCAGATCCAAGTCTTTAGGGATCAGATGAAGACACACACCCTGATCTACAAGTTTATGGGTCTGTGGCCTACATAAAAGACCCTGCACAGTTGGATAAAATACTAATGGAAGCCGAGTGGAGAAGTAGACCTCTACCTGGGATCGACAGGTTTTTTTATAACAATCTTCATGAACTTAGAAGACAGAGATAAGATCTTTGATGGGGGACCATATTTCCATGCCTCAACAATATTGTACATGCGACCTTGGAAGGAAAACTTCTCCCGCAAAAAGAAGACCTTTAAAAGCATCCCAGTATAGCTCAGGATTTACTCCCTCCCGTTGGATTACTGACTGTCTTCCACCTTCGAAGCCATAGGGAACAAGCTAGGTAAATATGTCAAGACATCTGATGCAAAATTAAAAGGGAAATATACATCCTATGTGAGAATATGTATAGAGATGGATGTCTCGAGGGCACTCCTGGAGGAAATTAGTCTGGAGTTCAGGGATGAGGAATGGATCCAAAGCATAGACCATGAATAGATCCTATTTTGATGTAGAAGGTGTCATGAACACAGACACCTACTAAGAGAATGCTCGTTAAACAAAAAATCAGAACAAGAAAACTCAAAACAACAACAGGATGAGGGCGAGTGTGTTAGGACAAACTACAAAGGCAGAGGAAATAAGAGACAAGGAAAGCCCCCCACGATGAGCAACCCAAAAGCAAGGAATAGATATGAAGGACGGGGAAATCCAAAATAGGGGGAAGATGAGGAACAAAAAAGGAAAAAGGGAAGGGAGACAAACAAATAGGAAGCAAATAAGACCACAGAGAGTCAAAACTCTCAAGGAAATCATGGGAACACCAAGAGAAAAATAGAAGAAGGCGTCAGAGACACAAATACCTTAATGCAAGAGGCCGGTGATGAATAAAAAATGACACCAAACGAGGTTAGAATAGAAGACCCAGACCTAAGAGATATCATGGAAAGGGAAGGGATAGACCTCTCAAATATACTGGAACAATAAAAAAAGCAAGGAGTCGACCATATACCAACGGAGCAATTGGATCACATCCAATACCTATTCCTTCTAAGGGAGGAAGAAAAAACCAGAGGAATTAAGTGCATGCATGGCGAAATAGGAAACTTGGGTATCAAAATAGGAGAAGGTCAGCCGCAACACTCACCAAAGCAGGCAAGATGAAAGAAAGTGAGGAAATCAAACAACGTAGCACTATAGGAATTAGGAGCATTTCTGATAAATTCAGGTAAGATCAAAAAGCTCTTTCCCAACTCCCCCCCACATGTTTAAATGAAGGTTATTACTTGGAACATAAGGGGCTTGAATAGCCCTGGAAAACAAAGAATCCTTAAAAATATACTGAAGATGGAACAACCAGATATATGCTTCATTCAAGAGACAAAATGTAATATGGACAGAATGGAAATAATAAGTAAGAAGTACTGGAATAAGTACAAGTTTCTGACTATAGAGAGTCAAAACACGACGGG
>ML818779.1:57470-69181 GCA_009831015.1 Picea engelmannii
CACTGGATTAAATGGATCATCAACCTAGTCTCTGCAATGAGCTTCTTGCTTCTAGTAAATGGAGCTCCAACCAAGCTGTTATACCCCTCGAGGGGTATGAGACAAGGGGATCCTCTATCCCCTTTCTTGTTCATTTTAATGATGGAAGGGCTAAGCAGGAGAATAAATACAACAACGAATGAAGGAGAAATAAAAGGCCTAAAACCATTCAAGACTTCCCAACCTCAACACACCAACAATTTTTGGACAATACCTTGCTCCATGGAACTCCCACGGTCAAGGAAACAAAGGCGTACAATTTTTTTTAGAAGAGTTTGGAGAGGCCTCAGGGGCTGAAATAAACCACTCTAAATCCATGATCTACTTCTTCAACACAAATCCTGCAATCCAAAGGAACCTGGCCAACATATTGGGGTTTGAGCGGAAAACACTCCCAACGAAGTATTTGGGGGTGCCCCTGACAGACAGTGCGTGTAGGAACATAACGTGGGAAGGAGTCATCAAGAAGCTGCAAGAGAGGGTTAAGAATTGGACTTACAGAACTCTAAACCTAGCAGGATGGGTAATCCTTACTAAAGTGATCCTACAAGCAATCCCAACGTATCTTATGTCGGTGTTTCCATCTCCAAAAGGCATCCTACAAAAAATTAGAGCAATCTAGAGAGATTTCCTATGGAAAGGAGCTGAGGACAAAAAGAAATGGGCCTTGGTGGCGTGGGACAAAGTGTGCAGACCAAATAACAAGGGGGCCTCGTATTACAAGACCCACAGGTAACCAACGAGGCATACAGGGAAAAAATGTGGTGGAGATGGGTAAAGGAAAGCTCAGTGCCATGGGTTAAACTGTGGAAATTAAAATACGCCCCAGAGGTCAACCCCTAGGAGAGGATAAGGTTCATGGGAACAAGGGAAGGGTCAACCATCTCGAATCTTGCCTAGAGGAATAAAAATTGGATACAGAGTCACAACTTTTGGGAATTTAGGAATGGGAGAAAAACAAGATTTTGGGAGGATGCTTGGCAACAGGAACCCAAAATGGAAAACCAGGACAAAGAGGTTATAAAGCAAGAGATGATTCAACAAGGAAAAACAAAAGTCCATCAGTACTGGAAACAAAGGGAGGAGAACACTAGATGGAGAATTTGGGACAAAATCAATCCACAAAATAAAGCTTAGGGAGACTCGGTGATGAATGAGATTGAGGAGGAATTGGGTAAAAGGAAAATTGGGGTCTTAGAAGAGGAGGACCAATTAAGGTGGGGAAGGAAAAATGGAGGGGAATTCAATCTAAAAGAGGCCAGGCACTACATAGCAGGACATGACCAAGAAAACCCAAAACCACACTGGGAGACGATCTAGAAGGGCCCCCAATGGCCAAAGATTAAAGTGTTTGAATGGTTAATCCTACACAAGAAGATACTAACATGGGATAACCTAACAAAAAGAGGATTCATTGGACCCTCATGGTGTCATTTGTGTGAGAACCTATATAGCTGCGATTTGGGATTGGGTGGCCTTTATTTACCACCAGTCAAATAGGGTAAGGGGGGATATCAGAGCCACAATAAAAAATTGGAAGGAGATGTATAGCGATAATGAGGTGGTGAACTTGTGCTGGGGTCTAACGCCAGGGATGGTAATATGGGCGATTTGGAAAGAACGAAATAGGCGAATATTTGAAAATAAAAGCCAACCGACCTTGAGGATAATGGGCAGTATCATAACTCAAATAAGCGAAACGATATAGAGCCTTAACCTTAACAATTCCAAAAACCAAAACACAGGACAAGACTTACGAATTTGGGAATTTTTCTATTTGAAAGAGTGGAGCTTTAACATACATGTGGCCCAAGATCCGCAGATCCAGACATGAGTCAATACTTGCGTTCCTCCTCCGACAGGCTTCATTAAGTTGAATTTTGACGGGGCGATGAAAGGCAATCCGAGGGTGGCAGGAGATGGTGGGGTAATAAGAGACAGTGGATGGACCATCTTACGCCTGCATGCTGGGAGCATAGACAATTCCACAAATAATGCAATGGAGTTTGGAGCTCTAGAACTTGGCCTGGAAATTCTACAAAGAAAGGGCATGACGAATGTCATCGTGGAAGGTGATTCGACACTGGTTTTCAACATAGGGAAGAAAATCCAATATGGAACCAAGGTGGTAAAGGTGCAAAGGCATTGGCATCTAGCACATTCCCTTCAAAAAATCAAGGAACACCTACAAACCCTGGACACAATAGAGTTTAGATGGATTCGCAGGTCAACGAATGCGCTAGCGGACATGCTAGCCAACGAAGGGGTAAACAGGGAGGGACATGAGTTGGACGAGGTTTGATCCAAAATCCCAAGGGGGCAACTCAGATCAGACTGCATCCACTTGGTGGAACGAGATCATTGTGGCAGCTTAAGAGATGAGGGTCACATCGAGGATGACGTGGGGCTCCTCGACCCGACGTGGGACCCAAGAGGCATATGATAGTCACAATACCTGGCCCCTAGTTATCATGTGGGAACATGAAATGAAGCTGCCCCAATACCTGGCCCCTAGTTATCATGTGGGAACATGAAATGAAGCAAGTGGGCAGACAGAAGGAATTACTGAACAACAACAAGTTTAGAGGTGATAGTAAGGGAGAGAGGCCAAGTAGCTGGCCAAAACTTCATGACGAGTTAAGGGGTGTGGAGATGGTGATAACCAAGGGAGGATCATCGGTCCCTAGGACAAGTATGGGACCAAGAGCATACAAATACAACGCAAGCAGGGATATAAGCAAGGACCGGGGAAGCGATCGTAACATAATGGCCCACCCATCCTTACTAGCCAATAAATAAGGTTGAGATCACCACCTCAGGCTAAAATTAGTAGGAAGTATAGGCCCCCAGAAGAGGGAATGTCATAAGAAGAAGAGATACAGACAAGGCTACAACTAGAAGGTGTTAACTAGTAGTGAAAAATAGTCTCAAGAGCAAGCTAGTTAAGGAGAGACGCAGAGTGAGGCACCGGGAGAAATGAAAAAATAGAGAATCGGGTAGGCATAAAGACATGGTGCGCTTGAAACATACCCAAAGAAAGAGAAGCCCCCAGGGGAAGGATATCTCAGAAATCTTAAGGTGTTTGAATAGAATTGAGTAGGCTACAAGAGAGGCAAAGAACATCTTCCATACGATGGTCTAGTCGAAAGGGAAGGCAACAATAAATAAGTGGGAGGAAGAAATCAAGGAGGAGCGGAGCAGTAAAGAGTGGGGGGAGATTGCGCAAGAGGTGGACTAGATAACAGATCTAGGGGCTACCCATCCCAGGGAGACCCTCTACCATAGAACAATGGAGACGACATGGTTCACCAAAATGTTGGTAGGGAAAGTAAAGTCTAATCAAGAGGAGGCACGCAAGGAAGACCATCGGGAGATTAAAACTATGATGGACAAATTTCATCGTCGTATCAGTGGGTTGGAAACAATTGTCAAGCTATTAGGAGTGTGAAAAGGACCAGAAAAGTAAACAAGAGCGGTTGGTTGCGCAATTCCATATGTACTTGAGATACATCCACCATTTGGACATAACACCTGTAGATGGCCAAGGAAGATCGACTCAGATTAGAAGAACCAGAACAGTCTCCCCAAATGAGGACAACAAAGGCCAAGTGGGTGGGGTGACAGACCACTCCGAGGTGCTCTAGCGACTTTTAGTATTCTGTTTGTAATGTCTTTTGTCTTTAATGACAATCATGCCCAGGAAGTAGTAGGGTGTAGTATAAAATGTGACAGCCTTTGGTAGTATCAATTGAGTGGATAGTTAGCTCTATATTTTTTAGCTATGCTTCTCATACTTTAAAAAGGGAGGTCTGGTCTGGTTTCCAATTTTGGCAGACCAGTTACCTCTAGGATTTTTTTAAAAAACCAGTAGTAAGGGTTCCTTAATCTGGTTTCCTTTAGGCAGACCATAAACCCCATTTTGTATCATATTTTCTACAATAATATAGCATTCTACTCTGATTTACATAAAAAATAAATAATGAATAAAAAATATAATGAGTAACTTAAACAACTATAATAATATAGACATATCTTACCCAAGTATATAAGATTTATTAAAAAAAGATGTAACATCCTAAACATCACTAGTATAATTATCAAGTTTTTCAAAATCTTAACAACATAGAAATAGATTACATATACATTTTACAATTATTTTTAAATGTATAATATACCAACTGAAGTAAAGTAAAGAAAGAAGATTGAGAATGTAAGTAACACTAATGCAATCCCATGTATAATATAGCAACCCAAATTAAATAGGATAAAGTAAAGAAAGAAGATAGGGAATGTAAGTAACACTATATGCAATCCCAACCCAAATCAAATATGGTAAAGTAAAGAAAGAAAATAAGGAATGTAAGTAACACTGATGCAATTCCACTTAGACGAAATTTCATCATTGTTATTCTATTCCTATATTATAGTGTAGCATTTGGTTTCATTTAAGTAAATAAGATTGTTTTAACTAAATTCAATTCACAATCAAATACTTTCTAAATTTCAGGGATAAATTTCATCTGTTCAGTGGTTTGAATATTTGAACAACCTCAGCGAATTTCGAAAACTATTGAGAAAAACATTGTTCTGTCCATTTTTAAAACTGTCTACTTATTGTTCGGAGGAAAACATTGTTCTTAGTGCAGTCTCTGATTATCTCAAAACAATTTGGCAAGATTAGGGTATTTATCCCAGTGAGATCTTGATGTTACTAGATTATGACATCTACCACAAACTTGCAGTCCCAGGGAATTCGTTCTTTTAATGCCCAGAAATTAAGATTCTCAATTATGGAATGCCTCTTCCGTAATTGAGTTTGTTGGATTCAAATTCATTTCTCCCAACTAGTTTCATTGCAGTAGTGAAATGGGGGCTGTATGAATTAAAACAAGTAATGTGAGCAGACCAATCCAGTGAAAGAAATTAAGAAAATAACTATAACCATTACCATTGCAGTAGTGAAATGGGGGCTGTATGAATTAAAACAAGTAATGTGAGCAGACCAATCCAGTGAAAGAAATTAAGAAAATAACTATAACCATTACCATTGCAGTAGTGAAATGGGGGCTGTATGAATTAAAACAAGTAATGTGAGCAGACAAATCCAGTGAAAGAAATTAAGAAAATAACTATAACCATTACCAAGAAATTGTGAGCTTGTCCTCACAATCAATGAAACAACTATATTACCATATCTTGAAATTGTGAGCTTGTCCTCACAATCAATGAAACAACTATATTACCCTATCTAGAAGGAAGACATTTTGAACGTCAATTAAAATGCAAATTTAATCACCACAGAACAAAGACAATGTCTGGAACAAAGGCTAATGAGAATATGGCATTTAATGGCATTCATAGTTTATAAATGGAGCTTAGCTTCATCATCCAAAAGGTTCAATACTTGACAATTGAAATACACTATTCATATTTGGAAGGAAGTCAATACCCGAACCATTACCCTTGCATAGTGGTAAAGTCTATGGACGATTAATTCAATCCCAAGAACATAAGTTCTTTATTATGCTGCAAGAGTTGGGGGATTTTTGGTGTATAATTGTGCTTTACCACTTGGCAAGGATATATATGGTGCGCTCTTGACTCCCGAATACATAACCGAAGCCAGGATAGTCAATTGCTTTTGGCAATTCATTTTGATAGCAGCTTCTGTCACAGAAAATCTCTTTTTGAAAACCTCTAATAATGGCTACCAAGACTGAAATCAAAACTATGGACAATGTCAACCAAACCACCATTGATATCCATCATCACCACCATCCTTCGATATTGTTTTGCACTTTCCGAGAAGGCAATAATATAAGAATGGAACAGATAAATAAGAAAACAATGAAATACTAGGTCACATCAAGCTTGAGAAAAAAGACTAGTACGAATATAATAGCCTGATTCTCTCAAATCACTGCTGATTTGATTTTCTGTACTGTATAAGAGATCAACGTTTGTACCGTCTTCACCTCGTCCATGGCAGGCCTGGGAGTTGTCATATCAGGTAACAATAACTGGAATGCAACTATGAGAATAGAACCCCCCTTGTGCATACTGTTTGAGCTACCTCCAGTTTCACTTAGTATACTAAGTCCATCAGGAAGAATTACAAATCCAGATGGCAAAATGGAAACATAATCTGATTCACCCCCATGCATCACTGAATGCATGGGTTCAATATCAATTGGAGCATAAACCATAAGATAACCAGATGAATCTCTAGAGCAATCTTGCAAAATAAATGCTCTCTCATTCGTACGCATATCCTGCGATATTGAAATAAAAAAATTAAAATATTAATCATGGGTAAAAATTTAAGATATTTATTAAAAATTAAGATATTAGTGTAGGGTTTCCTGAAAAACTTACATTTGGTACAAAGAGGCTAACAGTATTCCCATGATCTTGCCCCTTTACAATGCTAACAATTTCTTGATTTGGATCGTCCGTTGAAAGCATATCCCACTGCATTATTTGATATTAAAAGGTTAGTGATAGCAACCAGAAATCACATATGTACCAATGAAATAAGTAGTTAATTCTTTAATAACCTGCAACAAAACTAATTTACTTTTTCATATTTCCTTTTCATGGCATATGTTTAGGGATACTGTTTTACTTATATTTATGCATTCAAAGATTTATTCATTCAAGGGGATTTGCAACCCAGTAATAAAAAGTTTATTTAGTTATTATAAATAACCCAATTTTATTTTTATATAATGATCCAACTACACTATCCAAAAATACTTCTAAATTGATAACCCTAAATATAATATCCCAATTTTATTTTTATATAATGATTCAACTACACTATCCAAAAATACTTCTAAATTGATAACCCTAAATATAAAAAACTTTTGCAAACTTTGCAAAATAAAAACTAATTTAGACTATAACTTCAATGAGATATCCAAGAAATGTAAAAACAATTCACTGGATCAACTCTATCTATCAGAAATTGGGTGAAAAATAACTCATCTAACCTGGCTTCGGCGTCTCTGATCTCGCAGGAAATCGAACAATTTCTGCGGAGTAACCGGAAGCCAGATTGAGGTGGCAGCACAGAGCACAACACGGCCAGGCAACTCATGGTTCTCTATGCTCTTCCGTGTGGACACTCGAATATCCTCATCACCATTTCCAGATAACGTAGTCCAGTTGTTAACAATTGATGCACTCAGGCTAATACAGAAGTCACTCGTCATTCGCTGAGCAAGTTTCAGCAAGCTATGCCGGCCTCTGGGATCTGGGAATACTAATCCACAGAACAGAAAATCTTTTTAGAGGAAAATAGAACAAACGGTCTCAATTAATTAAAAAAATAGACCTTACCAGGCTTACCAGTGGTATCCGCATTTACATCCATAACAATAGCCAGACGTTCACATTGGCGCTGCAGATTTGACAACCAACGATGAGATCCAAATGCCATTCCAGAGCTCACCAGAGGACGATAAAGATTGTGCACGCCTAAATCGGCATACTCTATATGCTCTATCCATGTTACCTGTTATATACAATTAATCAGTCGGTGATCAATGTAAATCTGCAGGCAAGGCAGCATGGATATTAATGCCATAACATGGAATTAGGGTATGAGCAATTACATTTGAACAAGCGTTGGGCATGTCTTGAATGATGCATCCTGATGGCCGCCTCCTGCAGTTCACCGACGATGGATTTGGGTTCCCCATCAGACTGTCAGCGGAAACGTCCACCACTGCCCATAGTCCTGGAGCATGTTGCTTGCAGAACCTTAGGAAATAAAACTCTCGAGTCGGAACAAACGGTGATAGAACTTGAAGTTCCATATACATCTGTAATGGCATAGGGTATTTCTAATGAGATTCTACCTTATACGTCGATAAGAAATTAGTATAATTGGCCTTAAATCTATTGAAGGTTCATAAAGATAAAAAAATCTCCACAGACCGTGCCCAAACAGACAGCAAACCTTAAAATGCCATTATTAAGTGTTAGAAAAGTCAAAAAACTTGAATTACTAATTCGAAGTTAAATTTCTTTTTCGGGATCTAATACTAGCATCTAGATTTGCAGGTTTTAGGGAATGCAATGCTGTCCAAAGATTGACATACCAGTTGCATTTCACCGTTCCTTGTACCACCTGCACCATTAGATATGACGTCCAAAGTTGTTGCTCTGGAAATGATAGACGGAAACATCTCGGCGTAACGGTTCTGAGTTGTATACAAAATTTCAGTTAGTTCGACAGTGTGTACAGCACCAGTAGTTACAAAGAAATCAAATAGATAGGAAGCTGAAAAGCCGTTGGCACAAACGGTGGTTATTTGCTTACATACCGCGTCCATGAATATCTCTACCAGATTGATGCTATTCATAATCACGGTGCCAGCATGTCTGTTTGCCTCAGTTTTGTAGCCCAAAGGTTTCGGGCCAATGCCCTTCGGGAAGTGACGAAAATATTCATCATAGTTGAGGGTTTCCTTGATCCCATCGTGGGGACTTGAGATCCAGATAGGGAGGTCCACTTGAGCCATTGTGGCGAGCTCATTCATGGATGTGAATGCAAGTCTTGCTGCGGAGGTTTTGTCGATCCCACTTGGACTTCCGGCTCGGCCCGCAACATCAACGGCAGAAAGCCCGTCCAGGAAATCGGAAGTGGGATTTATAGTCGAATGCAGGTTGTCAAGATTGTTGACACCAGCACTAACAGCTGTCATACTCAGAGAAGCATTGTGCATAGGAGAATGAGATGCCATTTGTGGGAATGGTCTCCCAGAAAATTTTCCAGTAATCGCACTCACTCTCCCCAGCTGCATAACCCGTAGAAAGAAACACAATTATTTTGTCAGGAAAAAAAATCCATAACCCACCAACACGGTATAATGGTTTTAAGAATTTCATCTTTGATAGAAAGCTGCCATTAATATCAAATTGGGCTGCTTACAAAGCAAAAACGCCTGCTAAACTAAAATCGACACCATGGGAATCCAATAGTATAGTAATAGTAATTAGAAATCCATAACAAGTCCAAATAGCAGACTGCCCAGAAGAAACAAATAGCAGAAACAAATAGCAGACTGCCCAGAAGAAAAATCACAAGTCCACAGGAAACATTAATATCACTTAATATCTCAAAGATAAATTAAGTTTGAGGGGCAGTGGAGACAAACTTCTTCTTTCAGTCTCGCGTTCTCAAGAAGCAAATGTTGCTCTTCAGAAGGTATATCCGTACGCATAACAGATCCTCCGCAGTTGTAACACGTCGTCATTGCTTCTCTAATCGACAGGTTCTCCATTCGAAGTTTTTCGTTTTCGTCCCTCAAGGCTGCATTTTCATGACGCTCTTGTTGAGCCTGACCAATCCAGGAGTTTGCAGATCATGATCAGTGAAATGAAACAGAAATAAGAAGAAAACTTTCAACCGTTCGGCGAATTTCCGTGAGACATTTACAAAATGTTGCAACCGTAATGGTCATAAAAAATTGGCATACCTTCATCTGCGTTCGTCGATTCTGAAACCAGAACTTTATTTGCCGAGGCGCAAGCTGTAACTTCCTGCTAAGTTGCTGTCTCTGCTTCTCATCTGGGTGAGGGTACTCCTTGAAAAATCTGTAACCAACAAACACAAATGAACTTCACCCGAAAACAAGTAATGCTTGACAAAAACATATTTCTCAGGAAACAAAACTGGAACAATAGTAGTTTCATATCTTACGTTTCCATCTCCTGAATCTGTTGTGGAGTATGCCTGTGATAAGGCTTCTTGCGCTGAGGCTGATTATCATCTTGATCATCCGCGGATCCATTCCCATCCACATTATCGCTGCCCGACCTGCTCTCATACTCCTCGTCTACTTTGATCTTCCCAGGCTCTCCACTGCTACGGATCATCTCACCTTTTGAATCCAAGCCACTCGTCTGCCCAACATGCACATCTTAAATCTGTATACAAATGCCCCTATATGGCATCTCATGCCTATTGAATAACACACTAATTGAAGACTTTTACTACCATTACAATTCAAAATTTCAGAAGAACATACCAGCGTCAAGGCCAGCTTTGGAGTGGAGCTGTAGATGTTCATATCTCCATTCGGTGTCTGTGAAGGAGCAGAGGTCATTGCAGAATAAGACATATCGTTAGACGACATCCCAGAAAATGGTCGTTTATTTGAACTTATCTTATTAACAGCAGCAGCAGCACCCATGGCCAAGCTACCAAAACCAAAAGTCATTACTTGAGAACCGCAATCGATTCTCATTCCCAACTCTGTGTGTGGGGGGCTGTGTGTTAATTCTCTCTTCTTTTTTCCTTTCAGTGTCCTTCAATCAAAATCTACCAATCGCTTCTAAGTGTCCATTACTAACAGAGAGAAAGAGGGAGAAGGAAGGCAAGCAAACCGGATTGCTAGCTCTCCATTCTCACTCCGTCTCTCCCCTCTGGGCTCTTCTCAAACCAAACCAAATTCAGACTCAGATCACTGTGCTAAGAAGCAAAGCAGGTGAAGCCAAAGACGGGCAGGGACTACCTGGTATTTTGTCAGCACAATAATAGGATGATTCTGTACAAAAGGGTATACAAAGACATAATTACTGTAGCTTGCCAGTGCAGCACCAAAAGCTATGGCGTAAGCTCATGCACAGGCAAAAATTAGGGCTTATGACGGGTTGTCACTTTAGAGGACCACTAGCCTAGCCTAGGCTATACCAAAGAGAACCCTAGACTCTGTCCCTCCAACCTTTCATATGAATATGCCCCCGAGTATGATGGCTAAATCCCAATTTTTTTTTGGCATCATGCACAGTTACTCATATCAAATAATCCCAGCAAGCAAAGGATGAAGGTAGATCTAAAACTGGCAGAGCTTTTGGTTAGGATGGGAACATGTACTACAGTGGCTGACTTTTTGATGTAGGATGATGATAAATGTTCATCTTTCATCATGATCATGGTCTTGGCTCTTCTTCCACCACCTATCCATTCCCTAGCAAGTACTCCTCATAGTACTTTCTTCTGCTGCTGCAGCTACTGCCAGCCTATACAAAAAATTCAACCTGAAACACATCGCTCACATGGACACCCGTGTGTGACGTGAGCAGTGAGATTTCTCGACATTAAAAGGACAACAAACACAGAACAAATTAAAACAGAGCGGACTCGCTATAAAAGGGAAAACCTACTCCACCAAACCCCAACACAGCAAAATAAGACTCGTTACTACAGCAACGCCAGCCTGATAACCATTAAAAGGGCGAGACAGATACGATAGTAATTCGTATCAGCAACCGCTCCCCAAGTCCGGCCCTTGAAAGAAAAAAGCAAAACCTAATGAATGCATTGTTACGTGTATACATGAACAGAGATTGTGTCTCTTAAAGGGTTAAAAGGCAAAGAACAGGTAACAACAAAAGCCATAAATCATACCACCTACACCTGCTGTTGTTTACTGAGAGGTAAAGGAGACCTGAGCTCAGTTTCCACCACCACCCTAAATACTCTTACCCTTAACTCGGCGTCCCACGAAGATAAGAAGATGAAGACACCTGGGCTTCTCTTTGACCTTGGATTCTCACTTATCTGACTTTTAAATCCACAGTCAACATATCACGATTCCTTTCCCACCGGAGAGATGGAACTTGCCAGATATGGCAGCCCCTACATTTTATAATTCAAAAGA
>ML818779.1:76636-92772 GCA_009831015.1 Picea engelmannii
TGATTCCATATAATCGTAAAGGATCTCTAGGGTGATTTTGGGGGGCCTCCCCTTGTTAGGGTGAGTTTTTGGAATAGGTGGTGGAGTGCTCATATTGAAAAGAAGAGGAAAAAGATGTAACAATTATTATTAAGGATTGACTTCAAATCAACTTTTACTTCTTAAACATAAAATAAAAAAATAAATAAAATATGTTTAAATCACCTAAAATTAAAATTGAATCAAAGTAAAAAGTGACTCACCTCATTTCAGATGTCCAAATGCTCAACCCTTTGAAGAAGCCAAAAAATAATTTCTGAAGACCACAGAGAAGTCCAGAGAAACTACATAGATTATTCTGGGTAAAAAAGGTAAAAACTACAAAGATTATTCCCGTTCAAAACCCTAGATATATAATCTTAGAAATAAAATATCTCCTAAAAAATAAATAAACAAATAAGTATTATTCTTATTCAAAACCCTAGATATATAATCTTAGAAATTAAAATATTATTTGCGTTGAAACCCTAGATATATAATCTTAATTTCAGAGATCTACTATGCTCATTCCAAATGGCGGAGAAATATTAATTTCAAAACCACAGAGAAGTAGTATTCCCGTTCAAAACCGTAGAGAAATATTATTTCCGTTCAGAACGGCAGAGAAATATTATTCCCATTCAAAACCGCAGAGAATTCTCGTTCAAAACCGCAGAGTATTCCCATTCAAAATCGCAGAGAATTCCAAGTACATGATCTAACTAACATAAAAGACTTAAAACTTCTTAATATTGTTTTAATTTAAAGTTACTTCTTAATGATATAAAGATATTAATTGTTAATTAAATTGTTGAAAAATAAAAAAGACATCACTTTAATATTGGCATTATTAAAAATATTATTAAATATAAGTTTAAAGAGAAATATGAAGAGATGAAAAAAAAGAAAAGATAATTAATTAATACATTAAGATTAAGTTAAAACATTAAAAATATCTTTTATTATAATTAAAAGAATGAATTTTCCAGTACGAGTGTGGTCTAGTGGTCAGCGAATGTGTTGGAATTATAAGACAATATGTTCCATTCAACTCCGCCGTTCTTACCGATTCCTTAAATACAAAAAAAAAAAAAATTAAAATTAAAAAATCAATTTAATATTGCTAAAATAAGAATGAATTTCTAAAAAATTTATAACAAAATTCGGCATGATAAAATAAAAGTATGATCTTTAAAATGTTATACATACAACACATTAAATTTGGATTTCTAAATATTTTTCACATCACAAATCTTCATAACTTATTAAATCATTAAAAAAAAAATTTATTAAAACAAATTAATTGATTTTTTATTATTTGTTTTAAAATATATAAATCAAAATTAATCTAAATAGAAAATAATTTATTTTATAACAATTATTATTATCATTTAATTATAACTTAAAATAAAATAAAATTATCATATAACATTAAACTTATTCTTAATATATTATCTAGTCATTTTACTACTTCGATTGGATAAAAGGTGAAATAAAACTGAATTGTTTATATCTTAATCCCTGGCAAGAGAGGATCAAATTTGAAAGACTCAACTTCATGCATGTTCACTAAAATTTCAACTATGTTGCTAATCAACTTTCCAAAAAAGCTTTGAATTGTCCTCCCTAGTGGTTTTTTATTGACGAGCTCACGGCTACAAAATCCTTATGTTTTAGATACATGTTGTACTTTTGGTCATAGTATTTTAGGCCACGTCTATGTTTTGATGGAACTAATGTAAATGTGGACAAGAATGCATAAATTCTAGATGGGATGTTTTAGTTTTTTGTGAAGAAGATAAGTACAGAAGAACTCATGGACTTTTCTTTAACTTGTTTTGAGGAATATAGAGACAAAGTACAATATAAACATACAATATAAACTGCTTTTTTTGGGTGAAAAAGAAAAAGTTATTTTACTACTTGATTCAATATATTCCCCCCAAAAATATTTTATCATACAAACTCAAATGTAATATATAATTCAAAATTACACCCAAAATATTTATTTTATCACACAAACTCAAATGTAATGTATATTAAACATTTCCCACTTCATTCATTATCACACAAACTCAAATGTAATGTATATTAATACATTTTCCTATTCGTTTATTATTGTTACTATTTCATTTAATATATTTTTAAAAATTTAAAAATTATAAATTTATTTATTTATTAATTATTGTTACTATTTTATTTAATATATTTTAAAAAGTTTATAAATTATAATTATATATATATATATATATATTTATTTTATTAATTTTTTTTAATAATGACTATGATAATGTTACAATCAATCAATGTATAATTTACAATTACACCCAAAATATTTATTTTATCACACAAACTCAAATGTAATGTATATTGATACATTTTCCTCTTCATTCATTATCACACAAACTCAAATGTAATTTATATTGAAACATTTTCCTCTTCATTCATTATTGTTACTATTTCATTTAATATATTTTTAAAAGTTCATAAATTATAAATTTATTTAATTATTAATTATTATTTTTATAGTGATGACGATGATAATGTTACAATCAATTAAAATTGATATTGATATTTGAATTAAAAAAATTATTTATTTTATTGAATTAAAAAAAAAAATTATTTTATTTTATTACTTTTAAAATCAAATAATTTAAAAATAATGATTTAATAATTTTTATAAATTAATATTTTATAAATAAATGCTTTTCATTATTTATATTGAGGTTGCTTTAAAACAATGGCTTAATAGTTAATATTTGAAAAAACACAAGGTTCTTTCACTCTCAATTGTCTAGGACATTTGATTTGCTCAGAACCATGCTATATTTGAGAATCCGCCTCCTTCTCCTTAGCACATAGCCATCCAAAGCCTTGTCATTTTGGAAGGATATTTACAATCAAAACTAAAAAATCCATCCATTCTGGAAACATATCCACAATCAACACTAAAAAATCCATCTAGCAGACATCTTGAAATTCGGGACCAAATTGATCACCACTAGGATTTTTTTGATGAGGATGCACAAGGTGACCCATCCATGGGAGGGGAAGGGGGGATCACACAACTATCAGTAACCCACTCCATCTCTTTCTTTGGTGGTCTTGGATTGGGCACAAATAATTTCAAGTAGCTCATGGCCCTCTCAACTTCATATCTTTGGAGCTTCATAATAAGTCATAAATTGGATGAATGACATTTATTCCTTATAGAACTATGTGCTTCTGCCTCTTTTCCAAAATATCAAAAGAAGCATTTTGAATTTCACTCATCTTACATTTGATCACGTTTTCTGGGATAACAACCAAGAAGAGGCATACCTCTCTAAAATTGGATTGGCGATGGACCGAGGCTTATGGAAAATATAGGAAAAATCCCAAAGAGCCGCCTCCAAATATTTTCATGAATCTTGTCTCCAACTAGCATAAGTTTTTCTCTAGTTTTTAGAGAATTATATTTTTAGCACTCTCTTCAAGACACAATTATGCATAATGTGGTTGATCGACTTTACAATAGACTAATGGATGTATATTTTCTTATTGGTACCTATTGATTGTATTAATCTTGGTATTCCAGGTAGCCATAACCTTTTTGGACAGTTGATCCAGATTTTATGAGCAAAACGAAATGAATACATATTATTATCAAAAGATGCTTAGCACGGAATAACAGATATACAGTAAAACCAGTTTCTATTCAATAAGGAAATAAGCTGAAAGCGTAAAATGCAGTGAAAAACAAGTTTGCTAGAATGGTGGAGGCTTATCTCTGAGAAGAGATGTGACAGTTGCGCTGATTCACAAGAGGATGATTACAATGAGGCTTTGAAGGCCTTTTTACAATAAACAGAAATGTCAAAAACCCTAGACATCCAAAAACCTAACCCTAAGAGATGAAGCGCTAAAACACATGTGGACCTCATTTGAGTAAGTTAGTACATCAACTTCTCGAGGTCGTAAATTCTGCATACGATCTTTATTTTAGGCACACGATATCTCATTGGAAAGGTCTATCCGAGGACTACACATGTTGCCGCTAGAATCTGACTTCGTTTACTATTTGACTGTGGTGAGCCCTAAAAACTTTGTTTAGGGCCTCAAAATGACCTCGGAAATGAGGGACCCGAAAACTAGGAAAAAATTGCCAAACTGGAAAACTGCCAGAATGAGCTAGTTGGAATAGGTGGGAGGACACCGACATCCATCTGGATCAATCCTCCCCCCTTAGAAAGGAATGGTCTCCATGGCGTTGAGTGCCCCCATTGGATGAGGAAATTTTGTTGAATTTGGCCCTAGGTGAGCCACTTGCCTTGGTGCAGGAGTTGCCCTACTTTGACAACTCTATACCTTTGCTGGTGAGTGCCCTTGACCCGTTTGTCCATAATATGATCACTAGATTCCTGTTGTATGTAGTCAGGGTTGAGCTCTTTTGGTGTCAGTTGTTCTGCTAACTTCGAGGTGTTCAATAATGGAGGGAAATAAGGTCAAAGAAGATCCATGTTGAACATTGGGTGCAGGCCAAGGAAAGGAGGAATGTTGAGCTCAAAAGAATTATCACCCATAGTCTTGGTGATGATGTATGACCCATAATAGAGTGGGAGAAGCTTCTGATTGGGTCCTGTAAGGCGTTCTTTCTGTAAGTGCAACCAAACTTTGTCGCCCACCTGAAACTTATGTGGCACCCGGTGTTGATCATGGCACTGCTTGTACTTGTCATTGGACTTCTGTAGGATATCCTGAACCTATTGGCGAATGTGTTGGATTTGCTCAATGAATTGGGTGGCTTTGTTAGCTTCAGTTGGAGTAGGAGATGAGTCGACTAAGGTGACCGAAAGGGGTAGTGAAACATCTATGGGATCGAATGGTTGGAATCCCAACCCCACCTGAAAGGGGTTGTGGTCGATTGAGCTATGCAGGGCTCGATTGTAGCTATCTTAAACATAGGGAAGAATCTCATCCCATGTGAGAGGGTGCTTGGAATTATACATGCGCAGTATATGCATGATCATTTGATTTATGACCTCGGTTTGGCCATCTGTTTGGGGGTGGAAGGTCGCAGATTTGGTGAGCTTGGTGTCCAGCAGTGACCAGAGGCTCGACAAAAATGTGATGAGAAATAGATTGTCCCAATCTGAGACAATGGTTTGTGGGATTCCAAAATGTATCCAGAACCGTTCAAAGAAGAGCTTGGTAGTGGCCTTTGTTGTGATGCTCTTCTTACAGGCATCTAGAATCGCCATCTTAGAAAAGCGATCAACAACTACAAAAACATAGTCATTTCCCCACTTGGTGGATGGGAGGCCCGACATGTAATCCATTGAGATGGATTCCCATGGCTTGTTAGGAGTAGGAAGAGGGGCGTACATGCCATATTTCTTAGTGGTCAGTTTGGAAATAATGTAGGCAGTGCATGACCTGATATACTTGTTGACCTCATGTCGAAGTTTCGGGCAGTAAATTTTTTTTTGCAGCATTGCCATTGTCTTTTCGATGTTGAAGTGTCCTGCCACCTTACTGTAGTGGTATTCCTAGATCAACTTTTCTCACCGCTTGATGGAACACAAATATGGTCTAGATGAAACAACAACCTGTCCTGAAGATGGAAATTAGCGACAACTGTGTTTGCACCCAACATTTGGTAGGTGGTGGTGAAGTTTGGGTCTGTCTCATAGAGTTGGGGCTATCCAAAGGTCTTATGGCCATAAGATTCTAGCACTGTGGTGAGTGTTGCGACCGATGGTCTGCTGAGGCAATCATTGACGCGGTTGGTGCTTTCTGTTTTATACTTGATGTTGAGGTGAAATTGTTGCAAGTATGTGGACCACTTATGATGGCGGTCATTCTAAAATTTTCCTTGTGTTTGCATGAATCATAGTGGCTTATGATCAATGTGGATGATTGTCTCCTTCCCAAGAATGTAATGTCTCCACTGACGATAGGCTTGCACAAGGGAGTACATTTCTTTTTCGTAAGTAGGGTACTTACAGACAACATATGATAGTGTCTCACTATGATAGGCCACAGGGTGGCCATGCTGAGTGAGAACGGTGCCCACATCATTGTTTGATGCATCTATCTCTATCTCAAAGGGTTGTTGCAGGTATGGTAGTGAAATTATTGGGGATGAGCATAAGAGATGCTTCAAATCATCGAATTCTTGTTGTTGGGACCGACCCCACACAAATTTCAACTTACCACCACCCCTGGTTACTTGGTTGAGGGCCCATGAAATATGGGAGAATCCCAACACGAACCTGCGGTAGAAATTGGCAAGGCCCAAGAAGCTCCAAAGCTCATTGAGTGTGGTTGGGGTTGGCTAGTCACGAATGACTTGGATATTGGTTGGATCCACATATACGCCATGTCGATCAATGATGTAGCCCAGGTAATGGACCATGTCCATGACGAAGGAGAAAATTTCCAAGTTGGCGTATAACTTCTGCTATCACAGGGTGTGCAGGACCTCTTGAATATGCTGCAAGTGTTCTGCCCAAGTCTTGTTGTAAATGAGGATTTCATCCAGATACAACACTACAAAATTATTTGTGAATGGTTGTAGGATATCATCCATCATCTTCATGAAAGTGACTAGAGAATTTTTCAAACCAAAGGGCATGACCAACCATTCAAAAAGACCTTCCTTTGACTTGAAAGCAGTCTTCCATAGATCTATCTATTCTATTGGGACCTGGTGGTAGCCATACTTTAGGTCAATCTTACTGAAGTATTTGGCCCCCATGAGCTGATCAAGGAGCTCGTCGATTCGGGGAATCGGGTACCAGTTTCTGATTGTGATTTTATTCAGGGTCCAGTAATCAATCCAGAGTCGCCAAGTTCCATATTTCTTATGTAATATAAGAATTGGGCTCTCGCAAGGTGATGAGATGGGACATATGTTCGCCTTGTGGAGCAGTTCTTGGACCTACCATTTGATCTCCTCATTATCTAATAGAGAGCGACAATAGACTGGCCCATTGGGAAGTGATGCGTCGAGGGTCAGATTGATGGGGTGCTTGACCCGACAGTGCAGAGGTACCCTGGTAGGTGAGGATAAAATATATGAGTATTCTTCCATGACCTTATCCACTTGCTTCGGTTGTGTGGAGAGGTTGGCCACGAAGACCCTGGATGTGGCTGCGATATTTTGCTCATTCTGAGAGAGAATCAGGAAGAAGAAAAACTTCCCCGTATGAAAGATGACCTTCCTGCATTTCTTGGCAGAGATCAAGGAAATAACACTAGGTGGGATTGCCTCAAGTATCCTGTACAAATTCTTGTTCAAATTAATAATAACACTACGAGGCCTAGAATCATATACAACATGATGTTTCCATAAATATAGTTGGCCCAAAAGAGCATTACAAACTTCGAGAGGGAAAACATCACATAATACCTTGTCTTTGAAGGACTTGATTCTATATGACAGGCGACATTATTGGATGATGCAGATGTCGCTTACATGGCATAGCCATGTGATGGTGTAGGGTTGTGGGTGTGGCATTGTTGACATGGAGATTCAGTTGACAACCTCTGCTGAGATGTGGTTCTTCTAGCTACTGCTATCAATGATGAAGTGTAGCGGGGTACCCTTCACCCACATCTATGAATGAAAAAGGCGCTCGCCTTCCTCTGGCTCGTTTGGTTCACCGGGCTGGAGCTTAGTGGTGGAAATGGTAGCATTGGGTTCTGCATCGATGATCTGTCCTCCCCTTTTTAGTTCTGAATCAGAGTCAGAATCCACATCTGATTCAGAGTCTTTCACCTCAGCCACCAACGATTGTTTTCAGCGACAATCAACAATGTTATGCCAGGGGCTCTTATGGAAGTCGCACCACTTCCCGGTATATTTATTTGTCTTTCTGGTGTCCTTCTTTGTTTTTGGCCTGGAATGGTTGTCCTGAGGCTGTCTGGATTTTCTCTATCCTTTGTTCTGTGGGTTGGGGCCACCCTTTCCTAGATTTTGTTGTGAGGGGTTCCTAGGCCCAAATTGTTGTGTCTTTTGTTTGAGCTTCTGCTCGATTTTGATGGCATATGAGTAGGCCACACCCAAGGATGAGATGTCTAGAAAATCAATTTTGTCCTGGATGTATCTATGTAGACTGCTGCAATACTTAATCACTAGATGTCGCTCATAATCTTTCATACCCATCTTGGTGCGCAGGGTATGGAAGATATTTGTGAACTTGGGCACTACTTGGTCTCTTTCCTGTCGCAGTGGGGTCGATTTTGTGTACAGGTCATCATAACATAAAAAAGGGTAGTATTGTTCCTTAATAACATCCCTGGAGGACGCCTAGGTGACCGCGACTATAAATAATGAGGGTTCCTCTATTTCCTTTTGCTCACAGAAAGTTTCCCACCAATCTTTGACATGGGGAATGACTTTAAGGAGCACAAAAGTTATCTTTTCTCTATTCGAGAAGTTATGGACAAAGAAATACCCTTCTAGCAGATTTAACCATTTGTCTACAACATTTGCATCTATCTAACCTTCAAATATAGGAACATCGAAGTTGATGTGTACCTTGAAGGGGGCGGGGCCTTCGTTTGAGGAAGATGCGTCGCTTGTTGGTAGTCGCTGAAGGATTTGCGCAAAACTATCTATCATCTCCTTCCTCTGTTGCGTGAGGGATTCCTCGAGCAACATTTTGAAGGGATCTCATGTCCCTTCGTCTTTCTTTTCTCTTGCCATGAGAGGTTTCTTGGGTTTGCAAGAGTTTTTTCCTCAAGAGAAACAAGCTCGAGATCCAATTCTTTGTACCCTGACCTCATTGGGGACATGAATTAAGAACGATAAGGAGCATACCGCTCTGATACCACTGATCTGGATTTTATGATCAAAATGAAATGAATACAAATTATTATCAAAATATGCTTAACATAGAATAACTGATATACAATAAAACTGGTTTCTAGTCAATAAGGAAATAAGCTGAAACTGTAAAATGCAGCGGAAAAAATGTTTGCTAGAATGTTGGCGGCTTATCTCTGAGAAGAAATGTCATAGTTGCGCTTATTCACAAGAATATGATTACAATGAGGCTCTGAAGCCCTTTTTACAATAAACAAGAATGTTAAAAACCCTAGACATTGAAAAACCTAACCCTAGGAGATGAAGCGCCAAAAGTCATGTGGATCCTGTTTGGGTAAGTTAGTACATCAACTTCTCAGGGTCGTAACTTTTGCATACGATATTCGTTTTAGGCGCACGATAGCCCGTTGGCAAGGTCTATCCGAGGGCTACACATTTTTTTTTTAGAATATGACTTTGTTCATAGTTTGACTATGGTGGGCCCTAAGAACACTGTTTAGGGCCTCAAAATACCCCCGAAAGTCAGGGACCCGAAAACTAGGAAAAAACTGCCAAACTGGAAAACTACCAAAATAAGCCAGTTGACATAGGTGGGAGGCCATCGACATCAATCTGGATAAAAAATAACCTTTATGGGTTGTAGACTGGTTTTTTATCATTTTTTCTGACAAACTGTCTTAGGCTACTAGTGAGATGAAATGCTTTATGAAATATATAAATGTAATTTTGTTCCTATCTCAGAAATAAAATGACTGGATTTTTCCTTGGAAAAAAGTGCTTTTCATCTTTTATTTTATTGATGATGATGGTTAACATCCACGGAGACCAAATTTTTTCTATTGGACCTTAAGAAAGGTAAGAGATTACTTAGATTTCTTTATAATGTTATTCGATGCTCCAAAAACATTAGGAGAAGCGTTCCAAAATTACTATAGTTTTTATGACTTAGAAGGTTAGGAATGTTGGTATTATGATAGATATTTTGAAAATGAGATCTAATTTGGGTATACATAGGGCACTTGAAGAGAAAGTGATTTTCATATTCAACCTTCTTGGTGTCACAGAGGTGACATATTCTTTCATGCCATGGTGTTTTGGGGATTTTCCAATGCCCGGTTGTTATGATGAAAATATCTCTACGTCATGGTGTAAACCACAATAGACAAAATGACATGCATAAATCAACTCTAATCCCAAGTATGCTATATAAATGAAATGCTAACAAGACAATTCCAAGATTCTACCTCGTCTAAACGTTCGATGAAGACCACCGTTGAGCACGCAACTCAAAGCTTTATACCAACAACTTGTCCTCAAAAAACAAGATACACAAGCATCAAGCATAGGGTAACTGATCCAGGTGGATATCGGTGGCCACCCACCTTTTCCAAATGGCTCAAGACGACTTTCTGACAATTTTGGCAATTTACTATTTTTAGCAGGTTTTAACTTCCGAGGCCATTTTGAGGGTCCAAATGAAGGTTTTTCGAGATCGAGGTTCTCAATGATAGCCAAAGGAATAATTGAGCCCCCAAAATTAATCTCCTTGATGATACCTTTCCAACGAGCTATCACACGCCTAAAACGGAGATCGTATGCAAAAGTTACGACCTCGAGAAGTTGATGTACTCACTTACCCAAACAGGGCCCACATGACTTTTGGCGCTTCATCTCCTAGGGTTAGGTTTTTGGATGTCTAGGAATTTTGGCATTCCCATTTATTATAAAAATTCCTTCAGAGCCTCATTGTAATCATCTTCTTGCGAATGCGAGTAGCTGTCACATCTCTTCTCAGAGATAAGTTGCCACCATTCTAGCGAGTCTTTCACTCTGTATTTTTACAGTCTCTGTACATTTCTTTAATTAATAGAAATCGTGTATTACTGTATATCTGTGTTTATGGTTGCATCTTTGATGCATTTATGTTATATTATTGAATATATGCAATATCTTTGTGCATTTATTTATTATATCTCCGCTCTCATTTCGTGTCGAAAATAATCTGGATCAGTGGTATCAGAGAAGGCTTCTCTTGATCGGTTTTTTTTCAGAGCATGTCCCCGACGAGGTCCGAGTATAGAAAGTTGGGTCTCGAGCTTGTCTCTCTTGAAGAAAATCGCTCTCGCACACCCAAGAAACCCTCAATGGCGGAAGAAAAGAAAAAACGATGGAGCAGACGATCCTATCAATCTGTTGCTTGAGCAAGCTCTCACGCGACAGAGGGATGAAATGATGGAGAATTTTTCCCACATCCTTCAATGCCCACCGATAGCATCAGGTGAATCTTCATCAAGCGACCACTTTGGAGGCACCTCACCTTTCAAGGTACAAGTTAACTTTGATATTCCTGTGTTTGAAGGACAAATAGATGCAGAAGCCCTAGAAAAATGGTTAACTCTGCTAGAAGGTTATTTCTCTGTTCACAATTTTTCCGACAAAGAAAAGATCACCTTCGCACTCCTTAAATCTTTCCCTCATGTCAAACATTGGTGGGAAACTTATTGGGAGCAAAGTTCCATAGAGGAGTCTGGAATATACAGGGTCGATCCCACTTGGGATTTTTTTGTGGATGCGGTAAAGGAATGGTATTACCCTGTTGGCAACTATGAGGACCAGTACATGAGATGGACCACATTGCGGAAAGAGAGGGGGCAAGCAGTTCCAGAGTTCACCAATACCTTCCATACCTTACGCACCAAGCTGGGTATCAAAGACTCTGAGAGACATTTGGTTCTGAAATACCACGGGGCTCTACACAGATACATCCAGACTGAAATGGATTTTCTAGACATCTCATCACTCGGTGCTGCTTATCGATATGCTGTTAAAATTGAGCAGAAATGTAAGCACCAGAACAAACGGGAATTTGGGTCTGCAAATTCGCAACAACCAAAGTATGACAAAGAAAACCCTAACAAACAGTCTCCCGAAAACCAGTCCAAGACACAGGAAAAGAAGGGTCACGGGAAGACAAAGAAGGAAATCGGAAAATGGTGCGATTTCCACAAAATCCCCTGGCACAACACCGATGAATGTCGCTCAAAACAGTCATTGGTGGCCGAGATCAAAGACAAAGAGCCGAACCATGATTCTGAATCTAATTCTAAAAATAATGGTAAAGGACAGATCATTGACGCAGACCCCACTGCTATTGTCATGACCGTAGAAATTCAACCAGAAGAACCAACAGATCCTGAAGAGGCGGAGCGCCTTTTTCATTCACAAATGTGGGTGAAGGGGAATCCGCTGCATTTTATTGTTGATAGTGGAAGCCAGAAGAACCTCATCTCAACAGAGGTCGTCAAACAGTTGGGATTTTCGACAACACCACACCCGCAGCCATACAACATCGGGTGGATTCGGAAAGGAAGAGATCTCCGTGTCAACCAACAGTGTCGATTGTCATACGACATCCAACCCTTCAAGGATGAGGTATTACGTGATGTTGCCCCACTGGATTTATGTGATGTTCTCTTGGGCCAACCATATATGTGGAGACGCCATGCTATTTATGAGTCTTGACCCCATAGTGTCATTGTTACTTTGGGGGGTCATCTCTATAGAATACCAGAGGTAGTTCTGACTACTGTTCCATCTAAAAAGTGTCGCAAGGTAGTATCTCATACTGCAAAATTCAACTTCTTCACAATCTGTTCAAAAGGAGAACAAAAGGACACTGCAACCACTACAGCCTTACCCCAAACACCTTCTATCCAACAAAAGCAGGTTGACAAGGCTGCAGCAAAGTGCAAAGATTCCTTCTGCACATCGTCCTCTCATGTATCTTGACTTGTTGAGCAGCCTCAACCGCAACAGGTTCGTGACAGATTTCCACAAACTGAGTAGCGCGACGTCTCCAGCAAGACAAACAACTCACCAAGATGCAGATTCAACAAATGCTTTTCCCTCTCCCCGGGAACTCAATGCAATGGAGACCATTGCTTCCTAAGGAGGGAGGATTGATCCAAGTGGATATTGGTGGCCACCCACCTTTTCCAAATGGCTCAAGACGACTTTCTGGCAATTTTGGCAATTTACTATTTTTAGCAGGTTTTAACTTACGGGGCCATTTTGAGGGTCCAAATGAAGGTTTTTCTATATTTAGGTTCTCAATGATAGCCAAAGGCATGATTGAGCCCCCAAAATGAATCTCCTCGATGATACCTTTCCAACGAGCTATCACACGCCTAAAATGGAGATTGTATGCAAAAGTTACGACCCAGGGAAGTTGATGTACTCACTTACCCAAACGGGGCCCACATGACTTTTGGTGCTTCATCTCCTAGGGTTAGGTTTTTGGATGTCTAGGACTTTTGGCATTCCCGTTTATTGAAAAAAGGCCTTCAGAGCCTCATTGTAATCATCTTCTTGCGAATGCAAGTAGCCGTCACATCTCTTCTTAGAGATAAGCTGCCACCATTCTAGCGAGCCTTTCACTCTGTATTTTTACAGTCTCTGTACATTTCTTTGATTAATAGAAATCGTGTATTCTATATATCTGTGTTTATGGTTGCATCTCTGATACATTTATGTTATATTATTGAATATCTACAATATCTCTATGCATTTCTTTATTATATCTCCGCTCTCATTTCGTGCCGAAAATAATCCGGATCAGTGACAATATATAATGTTAGCATATATATTAGCATAATCCATTAACATACATGCCAAATACACCCATGGAATAATAATTCAAATATTTGCAAGATATTAATTGGACGAGAAAAGAACATTTCTATTAAAATAATCAACAGAAGTACATAAGTGACAAACTTCTGTAAAGAAACATATCAGAACCAAGAAACTAAGTCCCTACAACTGGGCTTCCACCACTTCAATCCTCCATTAAAGGAAATCTCATATAAAGAATTCAATGAGGTTCTCCATCACAAAGAAGGAAGAGCTTGGGGGCTGGACAAGGAGTTTGGATTTTCAAGGACAAAGGGATGCAGACCAATATGAAGTGAAATTTCTCTAAAGTGTATTTGCTCTCAAAGTTGAAAATGTTGAATCTCCTTCAAGGCTTGGATATGGCCCAATTTGTAGCCTTCAAATGGAACTGAAGGGCTGAGTCAGAGCATTTCCAGTATATGAAAGGTCAAGGATCATGGATCTCATCACATGGCATGGAAAACCGACATTATTTTTAATTTTGAGCACCAAACCCTATGTACGCGGCCTGAAGTGGAGCAACCTACGTATACGCTTGTTGTATAACTGATAGGGCATGTATATGTGAAAAATATGTTTTCTTGGCTCTGGATGGTACAAAAGGGGACTTCAAGTATGCATAGGGAAACATAAAGGCTATCCAAGCAAGTTGCATGGGGTGAGGTAAAATTTGATGTAACAAATGCCCCCTAATGTGTGAGGTTAGAGGAGTATCTGCAGTGGCCGAAATAGATTATAATTCCCAAAAGTGGAGTAAAGGAGACTTAACTAGAATTACTAGTTACTCATGAGAACATTACAATCTGTAATGACTTTGTACACATGGATTCCAATATGAATTGCACTGTAGATCCATGTGGAAATATATCAAATAGTTGTTCATGGCCATGAATAGGAAAATACAAAGCAGACATATTCCATAGGATGTCATAGTCACGAACAAGGCACAGTGGAATCCAGTCTTGTATACAATGGAGTACAATCTGATCTCCCATGATCATTGAAGTCATATAGGTATTGGTCCAATGAAAGACAACAATAGATTAGGAATGTTGCTACTGTAAGCTGGAGGTCTTCTACACTATTCGTTGAAGGTGCAAGTCTACATCATGTGAATAGAGGAGTTGAGGTCGAACACAATGAGACTTAGTTTGATTACCGATCATTGAGGTATACTGTTAACAAACATGAGACAACCTACTGATAATGAAAGTAGGTATCAAGGAGATGAGTACATTGTATAAGTGTGAATAAGGGTGTTTAGGTCGAACACTTGAAGAATCCATCGACCAGGAGACATTGATGTATTCCCAACTATCTATGGTAGGAGAACCTGCCACTGATGACTGCAAACCTCTAGGTACACATAGGAATCTAGGTCTCATTTCCAAAATAGATGAGCTCAAGTGGATGGAAGGAGACCCACTGAAAGGAGAGCATTAGGTCATCTC
Organism: Picea engelmannii; assembly: GCA_009831015.1. Classification (NCBI taxonomy): domain Eukaryota; kingdom Viridiplantae; phylum Streptophyta; class Pinopsida; order Pinales; family Pinaceae; genus Picea; species Picea engelmannii. Next base: position 91,592 of record ML818779.1, read on the forward strand.
TCATCAGTCAACACGAGGTATAAATAAATAGCTTGATGATTAGGAGGAGATCAAACGAATAGGATGTTCATGAACAAACGACCATGTGCATCTCTCGTATGCACCAGATGTAAGTATTGCATGAAAGAGACCCTTTAAATAACAACCAATACAAAATACTTCCGACAAAGGCAAGGAAACCACCAATAATTCTAATGGAATCCAAGACATTGCACAAATCCCAATGTGTGAATAGATTTATTGTTGTCGAACATAAGGGAAACCCCCCAATCAGTGACTAATGAGGAGATGTCAACTGCTGGGTTCAAGGTTACCTACCCATAATGAAAATAGGACTATGGTGCATGGTAGGACTACAACTTCATGTGACCCTGAGACACATTGAGGGTATGGCTAACATGAAAAGTCAAGAGTTCTGAGAAATGGCCGACACAGGCTTATAGACTTTGAACAATAGCATGAGACTTATGGATAACTCATGCATCATAGACTTGATGATAAAAGTTTGTGATTTAGGAGGAATCAACTAACTCTCCATGAGGATTGGAAGAATAACCAGTTGAAGGAGTAAACTATAAGTAACGAGCTCAACTTCCTAAGGTCATGATAAACCCAAACTTTGTATGACAGTGGACTCAAAAGTTTGTGCTTTGTTCAAAGGCGACATGACTACTGTCGATATGAGATAATAGTATTTTCCTGCCTGTCTTTTTTTGTTTTTTCATAGGAAAATAAATGCTATGATACAAGAGAGGAAACGAGTGTTGCAAGTAAGCAACTAGGTCCAAACAATGGAACATACCTATGCTCCATGCAAGGAATTGCATGCAGGGCATGGACACTCAGGGGGATGTTTCCTCTTAGGGTACAGGGTGTCAAGATGCAAAGGATATATAAAAGGCTTTGCTTGGCTAGTGATGCAAATTGTTGAGGTAAGAGGCTTATAACGATGAAGACAAAACCAACAATAGGTTCAATACTGCAAGCAAGATGATGGAATGTGATTACAACTTAACTACAAAGAATGTCCTTTTTCATAGATTTAGTCCTCTAGGCCCAAAAAAGTATAAAATAATACCCAGGAGAACTCTTCTAGCCAATGGTGACTAGAGTATTCCTTTTTTGTAAGTAGTCTACTTGGTTCGAAAAAGGGTTAAACTTACACCAAATAGACATCCTTT
>ML818780.1:35787-84658 GCA_009831015.1 Picea engelmannii
CCCCCCCCCCCCCCTTAGTAATCAAACAATTGGTATCAGAGCAGGTTCCTTCAGGAAAAAAATTTAACCACTATAAGGTAGATCATGGAGTGCAGTATGAATGGAGTACCAAGGTTCAATGGTCAAAATGTTATGGAATATGACTATTGGAGTAGAAGGACGAAAACATTTTTAAAGGCACAGGGATATGATATTTGGAAATTAGTTGTTACAAGATATGATAATTTAAAAAGGGAAAAGACTACAACCAAGAAGGAATTGAAACCGAATAACAAAATTTCAATGGATTTCATTTTGGAAGGACTATATGATTCAGTAAAGGACAAAGTCGGTAAATGTTCATCAACTAAAGAGCTTTGGGATACGTTACATAATATCTATTCTTCACCTATCATAGAGTCAGAGAATGCCAAAGAAGATGAAGGTACAGAAAAAGAGGAAAAATGCTCATCATGTCAGACAAATTAAGAAGAATATGAGTATGAAATCAACAGAAGTATTTTTTTATGATTTAATTTTGAAAAAGGAGGACATCTTGAATTTGAATCCCCATATTTGAAAATTGAAAGTGAGGAGACAAAAAAATGCCAATGAAATAGAATACAATATAGAGACTAAAAAGGAAAAGAATCATGAAGTAGAATACAATCAATGAGAAAGAGAAATTGAATATGAAATTGTCATATTGAAGATCCAACTTGACGAAGAAAGAAGAACAAAGGAAGCAATGGGGAACCGGATGATGAAGAAATAAGAAGAGGTAGAGAAGCTTGAAGAAGAAGTTGTCATGTTAAGAGTAAAAGTTGACAAGCTTAGCATGAATGTTGAAGAGACATAAACATCCACATCATTAGTTGAAGAGAAGTCGTCCAGGTTTCTAGAAAGGAAGAATGAAGAGAAGCTAAAGAATTATGCAGAATTCATTAAAGGTAAAATGAAGAAGGAAGAATGGAATCCCTCGAAGAAGAACATTCCAGAAGTGCAAAAGACTCTAGAAGAAGGCTACAAAAGAATATCCTTCACGTTCATGCCACAAAGAATCCTCAATCATGATCATGATCATCCCTAGAAGGAATTTAGAAGGAATACACCACAAAGAAGGTCATTCACTCCCAGGTATGTAAATTTCTTTCATGGTCATTATTTTTATTGTACTAACTTTGGACATAATGTTGCAGATTGCAGGGCTTATGAAAGAAATGTTCAAGCAATACATACTTATGTGGCCCCACATAATATTGAATGTTACAAATTCCACAACTATTGTCATATAGCTTGGAATTGTAGAGGCATGACACTTCCATCGATGAAGAAAGAAACATATATCAGATATACTAAAATTTAGAAAAGAAAAGAACAAGAAGAAGAGAAAGTGAATAAAGAACAAATTTCAGAAATTACAAGACTTGCAATAGTACAAAAAAGACAAGGAAAGAAAGAAAATGAACACAAACTAACACAGGTATGGAAACTAGTAATTTTGTAGATGGTTGAATTTCAAGGTAGCAAATTCCTTTGAACACTGAGGCACGATGTGAGACTTAGCAACATAAATGCAAAGTGGACCGAAACATAATGCAGCGAGTGCTCATGCATTCTTTGGATGTTTTAGTCCCTAAATTTTCACTTGACTGTGAGAGGGAAAGCTAGGGAATCATCAAGTTATTGCAATGGTATTTTATAAAGGGTTTTCTGAATAGGTTTTTAGAAAATGGTTGAAAGTTGGCTCAAGGATTCAATAAAACATATAACTCAATTTAAAGAAAGTAAACATCCCACTGGCTTAGTAAATGGTAAACACTTTAACTGATCAGATGGTAAGGTAAATAAAGAAAGGAAGATATGTGAGTATATAGTTTGTCAAGTCACACATGGATTTCTCATTTCAAAATATCATTAAGAAACAAAAACATGTACTTGAAAACAATCTTAATTATGAAAAAAAACAATAAAGTTTTCCCATTGTCACTCGCAATCAAGAAATCATATGCATTGCAAAAGAATAAATGTATTCAAGCAAGAAAAGAAATATATAAATATATGAAAAAAAGATCTGTCCATCAGCATGCCTTTTCCATTTAGTTCCATTATGAAATATAGTATTGTCTTACAGTGGATTCTTTACAAAAAAGGTCGTTGAATGCCCAACTAATCGGCCGTCATACAACCTTTATAGTGTATTTTTAAAGCACACAGATTACTCCTATAGATCCTATTTTTTAGATTACAATTTTGCAGCAGGATCATATCAATGGACTATTTCGTAGGAGATAAAAGATCAAACGAGAACTTCTAAAGCCTATAATGTAGTAGGCTGAACAACCAATCCAAATATAGATAATGAGACAGCTTGATAAGATTTGCAAATCCCATAAAAATAGGAATACTATCTTGTTGGGTTGGTTCATGTGAAATACCAAAAAGTTCCATTTGAGAGAAGTATTAAGAACAAAATTTCTCATCTTTACTATATTGGTAACACCATTGAGTAATCAAAACTGAAGCAGATTTTCCTTTGATTGTCATGGTATGATAACTGCAGAAGCTCTGGTGTCTCTCTGTTTGAGCTTAGTTTTTAGCACAACATTATGCTAATATAATATTATATTGGATTCTCTTACCTCTTTTAGAAATGCCTTCTTCTCTTTCCTCTTCCTTTTGAATTATTGTATATTTTATTGTTGTTTATCATTCCATTGCTCACTAAAGGATTTTTCTTTCTTCAATTTCTTAATCATACTCTGCAACTCCTTTACTCTGTCCTTTTCTTTCCTTGCTTCCACCTTGAATTCTTGATATTCTTCTACTGGGGGAGGTAAGTTCAGGTCTATTGAAGATTGGGGTTTCCTTAGTTTAATTACATATTTTGAAGACAACCCAGTACTATGGTCCTCTTCTTTTGTGATTTTTGAGTCTCTAGTTTCTAGAAGATCTTGCAGCTGGTCTATTTTTGGAAAAAATATCATTTTTTCATCATTAATTGCGTCTGTGTCTTTGAATGTATATTCAAATATTGGAGCTGGCTTTGTAGTTTCCCTGGTCATAGGTCACCTTGAGTACTATGCAGTCTATTTTCCCTTTTCACATTTCTTATTTTGTTCTTCAGATTCCTTCTCTGACCTATGTAAAGAAGATTCCAAAACCTATTTTTTGATCTCTTTCTTGGAATCTTTTGAATTGTATTCTATGATTATGAGGTTTTCCTTCTTGATAGAAGGATGAAACATGGCTTTAGAATTCATTTTGAACATGTTTTCATCTTTGGTAGAATTTCTTCTAGGATGTTTAGGTACAAGTTTCTTTTTATTACTCTATTTCTTAGCTTTTGCAGTCTTCTTGCCTATATGTTTTTTCTTCTGTTTAGATGGACTTTGAATTGGACTTGTGATGTAATATTCAGGTTCATCAAATTTAGTTTTTATATTTGGATCAAAATGGATCAGTATCTTCATCCATTTTAAGTTTCTTACCTCGATTGGTAGTGCCTTTATCATTAAGTTTACCCATAGGAAAATCACCAATACCTTGCCGTGTTTGTAATTTTCTCTTACCAACACGATTTACCTTGGCTGCAGGGGAATTTTATTTCATCAAAACCTCAATGGCTTGAGAGGTCTGTTTCTCTTTTACAGGTTTCTTCTCCTTGAAATTTTTAAATGGATTAACCAGTCCCAAGACCTATGAACTTCATTTAAGGAAAATACTACCATCGTTTTGATCAACCCTTGATGTAAAATACTATTTTTTGCAGTTGCAGGATGTGACCCAATCCTCTTAGACAACTTAGATAAACTTTTTAATAAGAAATAAGGTAAATTAAGAGGGTAATCACCATTTACATGGATCAATAGTCCAATATGATAGAGATGGACCCAAGAAAATATGCCTTCACATGTAATGTACCTATGGATAATCAACATAGTAGTGTGCCATTCTTTCCTCACCCAGCTGTGTGGGATACCCTGGCTCTAATTGGGCTTTTTCTTTTCTGGAATTAAAAACTGATTTACAAACTCCATCAATACATTTTGTTTCTTCCACCATCTTTCCCCATATACTGGTAACCTGCAAGACTTATATATGGAATGCTCTGTCACGTGCATGAGAAGTTTACCAACTACATATTTGAAACCATCGAAATTTTGTGCAAATGTCATAGAAATCTGCTCATCATGAACTTGAAATGTCGAGAAGAAGTTGAACCAACCAACATCCTTAAATGTTTGTTCCATATGAGGAAATTCTTCGAGCAATTATGTCTCTTATAGCTCCAATATGATTATCTAACCACTCTTTTTGGGCGCCATGACACTGATACAAGCCCGCAGAAAATTTATGAGAATATCGAGGGTTTGATCTCCAACTTTCAAGGGCTGTTGAAAACTGAGAGTTATCTCTTTACTTGCAAAGAATGTGTAGAATGATAGACATACTAAAATAGGTAGATTACGATTTCATTCATATGGAATAATAATCAGACATGTTGATTTGATGTCAAGGTGCCGAGTAAAACATGATCCTATGAATTTAGCTATCATCATAAGAATAACAATCTGAAATAGATGATATAGAGATGTGTATATCCTCTAATAATTATTTTTAATGTTAGAACATGATCCAGGTAAGGTGGCACTTGTATAAAAATCATTACTATCGACACTGCAAGAATATCGTTATTCTTGTAGCGCCCTTTCCAATTTGACAAAATTTGAAAATTCAAATGAGGAAAGGACAAGTGATGTTATATTTATTGAAAAAAATCAACCATTGAATTTGATTTGAAAGTGTGAGCATTGTTAGTAACCAGCTTCTTAGGACAACCAAATCTAGAAAAAATATGCCCTTCAAGAAAGTCCATGATTACCTTGTCTGCTGCATTTTGGGTTGGGATTGCTTCAATCCACTTGGTAAAGTAATATGTGGTTGTGTATCCATTTATGTTGTCCAGAAGATGAAGGATGGATTTCTCCAATGAAGTCTAAGCCCCACTATTGAAAAGGTCCATGAGAAATGGTGGGTTTTAAAGGTAGAGACACAAGTTTTTGTTTTCCTGCAAACTTTTGACATGGTTCACATTCCCTCACATGAGGAAATATGTCAGAAAACAATACAGGCCAATAGTAACCTGCTCTTAAAATTTTGAAAGCAGTGGATTTCCAATGGTGATGTCCCCCACAAACTCCCTGGTGTAAATCACAAAAAATATTTTTTGGTTCTTCTTCATACACACATCTTAATAGAATTCCACTAGGATCTTTCCAAAACAATATTTGATCAATAATCCAATATTTCATCGATTTCAATTTAAGTGATCTGAACTTGGATTTATCTAAATCAAGAGGAGGCTAAAGATTTAGGAGAAAAAAGATAATATCTTTATACCACAGTGAGGAAAAATATTTGCTTCTTACCTGTGAGCCAGTTTCCTCAACCTGAAATGATGAATTCTGTGATTTTCTCGAGAAATGATGTAATCCAATTGCTTTGCAATTTGACTATGTCATCATTTTGGCAAGGCTTTGTCCTTTTATTAACTGAGTGGCATTTATGATCAAGTTTTATTCCATAATTTTAGTTATCCATTTCCCCCTCTTTCCTTCACAATAAAGTTGGACTAAAATTTATTTAACTGCACTACTCGGAACATATGCAGTAATCTCAGATTGTAGGACATATACCCTGAAATATTTTAAATGCTTCACTAGAGCCTATGCATGTTTTTCCATAATATCATATTTTAGTTTAGAATCCCTGAGAGTCTTGCTGAAGAAAGAGATTGGTTGTTCATACCCTTGGTCATTTCTTTGTAAGAGAACAACAACTATAGTGTCTTCAAAAGCAAATGAAAAAAATCAAAAAATCCTTAGAGTAATTAGGGTTGATGAGGACAAGTGCCTTGATTAAAGTCTTCTTAATCTTTTCAAATGATTCCTTTTCTTATGGTATCCATTTTATTTCTACATCCTTCTTCAACATATCAGTAATATACTTGATGATTTCTGCAAAATTTGGTGTAAATATTCTTAAGAAATTGATTTTACCTATGAAATATTGGATAGACTTCTTATTCCTTGGAATGTCTATCTATTGAATGGCCTTTAACCTTTCAGGATCTATTTTGATTCCTTATGGTGAAACAGTATGTCCTAAAATATTTCCTTCTTCTATGGAAAAATGATATTTTTTAGGGTTTAATGATATACCATACCTCCTGCCTTTTTCAAATGTCTTCTTTAAGTGTTGCAAGTGTTCATCATCAGAGGTTGAGAACATAGTAATATCATCAAGATAAATAACCATAAATTTGTCTTTCTCACCAACAAATGCGATATCCATAGCTCTCTAAAATGTTGCTCCTGCATTCATTAATCCAAAATGAATATTTTCATACATGAAAGTGCCCCACGGAGTGGTAAAAGTTGTCTTCTTATTATATTCTTCCATCACTGGTATCTGATTATACTCTGAATAGCCACCACGAATAAAAATTCTTTTTCCCCTACTACTCTTTGTAGAATATGATCCATTTTAGGTAATGTATAACTGTCGTTTAGAGAACATCTATTCAGATTTATGAAGTCTACACAAAGCCTAATCTCTCCATTATTTTTCCTGACAGGTACTAAATTAGCTACCCATTCTGAGTATCTCAGTGTTACTACAATTTTAGCATCCAATAACCTTTTTCAGTTCTTTTTCAATTATAGGTAGCAACAATGGATTGAATTGTGTAGAGTTATGCTTAAAAGGTTTGGATCTAGGATTTAAAGGAATCTTGTGCTACATAATCTCTGTATAAAAAACCTTAAGGTCTTAATAAGACCAGGGAAAAAAAATTGAAAACCGTTTCATCAAATTGACATACCCGTCTCTCTGTTTTTCTGGCAATTTTCTAGATAATTTTACCATCCTGGGATTTGAATCTGGACTGATATCACAATCTACCACTTCGTCCTCGTCTATTTGAATACCATATTTTCTTGAAACATCATTATGGTCAAATAATCTCTCAAGTGGAACCAGGCTCTTTGGCAGATGATTTGTTTTTAACTCAATAATTTTATGACCAACAATACTATCTTGAAGGATATTTGTAGCATGAAATTCCACATCATCTTTTTCATTATCCCGATCTATTGAGATATTAGAAAACTCATCAATGGTCTCCAAAAATCTTTGAATTTCCTGATCATCTTTAAAAACTTGCCAATTTTTTATGTTATCTAGTATTGAGGGTATGTGTCTTACCTCAATTTCAAACCTTAAATTTGTTAAAATTGGAGTTCTGAAATTACTGGCTTCAAGTGCTAAAGAATCTGCCCACTGATTCAAATTTATGTGTACAAAAGTGATATTGAAGGATGAAAAGAAATAATAAAAAATTTCCCACACTTCATTCCTATACTTATTTAACCTCTGTTGTTTGTTCTGATAAATGCTTTTGATTTGATAGATGATAAGCTCTGAATATCCAAAAACATAAATTTTATCTATGCCCATATTTTTAGCATCTTTTAATCCTAGCAGAAGAGCTTCATATTCACTTATATTGTTGGTTGTATCAAATTCCAGTTTGTATGATAGAGGAATAAATTCTTTGGAAGATAAATAAAGATAATTCCAACTCCAGATCCTTCTTTAGAACAAGCCCCATCAAAGAACATTTTCTAAACTACGTTTTCTGCATTTTCTTCCACTGTAGGTATGATTTTCCTGACTGTTGTTTCATTTATCTGGTAACTAATGTGAAATATAGAAGAACCAAGTTCATCTTCTACTACATATATGGGATGATTACCAGGATTTTCATGATCACTTATGAGGTAATCCAACCTCACTTCCCTGTACAATATTCAATGATCTCCACCAAACACATGTATGGTAACATAATTGAGATCCATTTGTAGTGTGCCTCCTACTTTGTTTTACCATGATCTTGACATAACCATCCCAAACTTAGGAGGTATGTTAGTCACAATTACATCCAACATCACACTTTTCATAGGTAACCGAGATAAAGTAACAACCATGTCTTTAATGACTCCCAAACATTTAAATTTCCTAGAGTCAAATGAATATAATTCTAGATAAGGCTTAGTAATGTCTAAACCTAATTCATCCATTACCACTTTTGGCATGACATTGTGAGAATCTCCTGAATCCATTAAACAATAATGCAATATTTTTTCATGAATGTTCAGAGATATGTAGAAGGGAGAGGAAGCATCATACCTATCTTCAATATGAGGTCCAATGGTTATGGCAGGGTTTTCATCTTCAATATATATAGTATCTGAAAAAGTAACATGAGCAGGAGGTTGTAATTCTTTGAGAACCGATTTTCTAAAAGGATCAGTTTTCATCAATTCTACTAGAGGTATGGGGATTTTAATTTTATAAATTTCATTTTCCAAACTAAAAGAAGAAACATGCTTCTTAGTTTCCTTCACCTCTGTAGTTATAATCTTGACATGTTGCTTTTGTTGTTGATTAGTTTTAACCCCTGAACTTTCTTTACTGATCCCTGATTTAACTGGAGAATTAGTGTTTTTAGTTGGAACAGGTATATCCACCTTTGGTGTATTTGATATGGACCTAAGATCATATTTTTTCCTTTTAGGTTCTTTCTAGATAATTACTTCAACATCCTCTTCCTCAAACTGATTTAGTATAAGAGCATCCTCATAATCGTGTTGTGTCAAATGAGTGGGAGGCAATTCTATATCATTTAAATGCACTATAGAATCTTCTTTAGTGTCATCAATTTCTTCTACTTCTTCCACTGCATTATTTTGAAAGGAGGCAAAACTTTATGATCTTGTTAATTTCTCCTTTCTCTGGTCAAAATTTGAGGGACATTGTTAGGCCTTCTGAACTGGTTAGGATTCCTGTATCCACCTTCCTGTGTAGGTCTGTTAGGTTTTTTTGTTTCCATATTTAGCCTGACCATTTCATATGTCAAGATTTTCAACATTTTGGCCATTTCATACATATTAGAATCAGATGTTGTATGAGAAGAAGAAGGGAGTTCTTCTCTCTTTTTTTTCTTGTCGCTATCACCTCTAGACTTCAATTTATATGTTGCTAGTATGTTATATTCTACTTCAATTAATGCTTCCTACATCAGACTCAGAGTAGAAGATCTTCTTTCTCTCAACAACAGAGAAAACTCAGCATCAAAGACATTGGAAAAAGTAATTTTTGTTGATTTTTCTATGGGTTTGATTTCATCTAGAATTTTACTATACATTTTATTAAATCTTTTGGTAAAATTAGATAAAGATTCTCCTTGTTTTCTTTTCAAAGCACCAAAATTAGTGATATAATACAAGTAGTCTTTCTTATCTCCCAGTGTCTTAAAAAGGTATCATCCAGTACATCAATATCATCAATTGAATTGGGAGGAATTCTTATAAACCATTTCCTTGCCTCTCCATCTAAACTCTATAGAATAAGTCTCATCCAAACATCTACATGCTCCACATTAAAATTATCTGCAAAACTATAGAAAGAGTTTAAGTGTGCTTCAGTAGTAACTTCTCCCTCTCCATTGAATCTTGGAAAATACTTCATATAATCATTAGGTGGGAAGGCATACAAAATTTGTGGTAAATTTAATGGTGCATATCTGGATGCAACAATTACATCCATCCTATTCACAACCATATTTATCACAATGGGGGTTTGAACTATAGGAGTGGGCAGAACTGGTGATGTAGAAAGAGAAGTAGTTCCTTGCATGGAAAAACTTAATTGGGATGATATAAGTTTTTCATCTTCAACTAAAGAAATTATATGTTTCTTGTCTGAACTAGAATAGGTTGAACGTTCCAGAAACAAAGGATTTTCAAAGGAATAATAATGTGGTTTAACCTCTTCAGAAGAACTGGATTGGGGTGATGACGAGAGTGTATCTGGTTCACTTTTAATCTCTTTGGGAAAGTCTCTCAAAACCTCAGTTATAAATAAAGTATTTTTTTTTTCTTCTTTAATGAGCTCAACAAACAATTTCCATTGATCTAAATTCAATTATGAGATAGTTGAAGGAAAAGAAACAACTGAAGGTTCAACAATAGGTTGTGTTTCATTCTCAAGAATAATTTCTTCAATTGGAAGGATATTGACAGTTTCATAAGACTGTCCTTGTGTACTTGTAGAAGCAATTTTTTCTTTTGAAAGGGAAGAATGTCCAGGGGTATTTTTATATTTTCTCAATAACTTTTCAGGATCTGACACTACTTCAACAGGATTAGGATCTGGGTTTTTTCTGGTCACTTGTTTCTTTGTAGATGATGATGAATTTGGAGGAGTTTTAAGTCCTTTTCCTTCTCTTTTAGGAGCCATAATTATTGCAGAGGAGTCTCCAGGTGAAAAATACACAGTCTCATGTAATTGTCCAAATTCTTTTCCACCATCAAGATTTAGATCTGATCTTGTCATTCTCCCATGGAAAATATATTCATTCCTTTGTCCCCGGCAACGACGCCAAACGATGTTAATCCCTAAGGTTTCACTTGATTTTGAGAGGGCAAGCTAGGGGATCATCAAGTTATTGCAATGGTATTTTATAAAGGGTTTTCTGAATAGGGTTTTAGAAAATGGTTGAAATCTAGCTCAAGGATTCAATAAAAAATATAACTCAATGTAAAAGAAAGTAAACATCCCACTAGCTTAGTAAATGGTAGACACTTTAACATATCAGATGGTAAGGTAAATAAATAAAGGAAGATATGTGAGTATCTAGTTTGTCAACTCACACGTGGATTTCTCATTTCAAAATATCATTAAGAAACAAAAAACATGTACTTGAAAACAATCTTAATTATGAACAAAAGCAGTAAATTTTTCATTGTGTCACTCACAATCAAGAAATAATATGCATTGCAACATAATACATGTATTCAAGTAAGAAAATAAATAGATAAAGATATGAAAAGAAGATCTCACTATCAACATGTGTTTTCCATTTAGTGCCAATATGAAATATAGTCTTGTCTTACAGTGGAGTCTTTAGAAAAAAGGTCATTGAATTCCCAACTAATCGACCCTCATACAGTATTTACGGTGTCTTTTTAAAGCACATAGATTACTCCTATAGATCTTATTTTTTAGATTACAGTTTTTCAACAGGATCATATCAATGGGCTATTTCCCAGGAGATAAAAGCACATACCAACACTTATAAAGCCTATAATGTAGTAGGATCAATAACCAATCCGAATATAGATAATGAGACAACTTGATAAGATTTGCAAATCCCATAAAAAGAGGAATAATATCTTGCTGAGCTAGTTCATTTGAAATACCAAAAAGTTCCATTTGAATGAAGTATATTTACTATATTGGTAACATCATTGAGTAATCAAAATTGAAGCAAATTTTCCATGGATTGTCATGGTATGATAACTGCAGAAGCTCTAGTGTCTCTTTGTTTGAGCTTAGTTGTTAGCACAACATTATGCCAATATAATCTTATATTGGATTCTCTTACCTCTTTTAGCAATGCCTTATGCTCTTTCCTCTTCCTTTTGAAATATTATATAGTTTCTTATTGTTTAGCATTCCATTGCTCAACAAAGGATTTTTCTTTCTTCAATTTCTTAATCATACTTTGCAGCTCCTTTACTCTATCCTTTTCTTTCCTTGCTTCCACCTTGAATTCTGGATATTCTTCTACTGGGGTAGGTAAGTTCACATCTATTGAAGCTTGGGGTTTCCTTAGTTTAATTACATATTTTGAATATATCCTAGTACCAAGGTCTTCTATTCTTTTTAAGTCTCTAGTTTCTAGAAGATCTTGCAGCTGGTCTATTTCTCGAAAAAGATCATTTTTTTCATCATTAATTGCATCTGTTCCCTTGAATGTAGATTCAGATACTGAAGCCGACTTTGTAGTTTCCCTGGTCATAGATCGTCTTGAGTACTGTGCAACTTGTTTTCCATTTTCACATTTCTTCTTATGTTCTTCATATTCATTCTATGAACTATGTAAAGAATATGCCAAACCCTGTTTTTGATCTCTTTCTTGGAATATTTTGAATTGTCTTATATGATTATGAGGTTTTCCTTCTTGATATAAGGATGAAACATGGCTTTAGAATTCAATATGAACTTTTTGCAGCTCTGGTACATGTGTCTTTTTCTTACTTTGTTTATTACCTTTTGCATCCTTCTTTCATGTTGGTTGTTTCTTCTGTTTAGATGGAATTTGAACTCAACTTGTGATGTAATCTTCAGGTTCATCAAATTCCCTTTTATATCTGGATCAAAATGGATATCAGTCTCTTCAAGCATTTTAAGTTTCTTACCTCGACTGGTAGTGCCTTTCTCATTAAGTTTGACCATAGGAAAATCACCAATACCTTGTTGTGTTTGTAATTTTCTCTTGCCAACATGAGTTACCCTGGCTGCAGGGGAATTTTATTTCATCAAAACCTTAGTGGCTTGAGAGGTTTGTTTCTATTTTACAGGTTTCTTCTCCTTGATATTTTTAGACTTAGATTCGTGTTGATTAGGTTTTAATGACTGGATTAACAAGTCCCAAGACCTCTGAACTTCATTTAAGGAAAATACTACCATCATTTTGATCAAACCTTGATGAAAACAATTATTTTTAATGGTTGCAGGATGTGACTGAATCTCTTAGAAATCTTAGATAATTTTTTTAATAAGAAGTAAGGTAAATTAAGAGGGTAATCACCATTTACATGGATCAATAGTCTAATATGATAGATATGGACCAGAGAAAATCTTGCATCACATGTAACGTACCCATGGATAATCAAAAGAGTAGTGTGCCATTCTTTCCTCACCCAACTGTGTGGGATACCCTGGCTCCAATTGGGGTTTTTCTTTTCTAGAATTAAAAACTGATTTACAAACGATATAACTACATTTTCTTTCTTCCACCATATTTCCCCATATACTGGTAAGATGCAAGCTTTAGCTATGGAATTCGTTGTCACGTGAATGAGAAGTTTACCAACTACAGATTCGAAACCATCGAAATTCTGTGCAAATGTCATAGAAATTTGCTTGTCGTGACCCTGGAATGTCGAGAATAAGTCGAATCAACCATCATCCTTAAAATTTTGTGCCATCCGAGGAAATTATTCAAGCAATTATGTCCCTTCTGGCTCTAATCTAGTTATCTGACCACTCTTTTTGGGCGTCATGAAACTAATCCAAGCCTGCAGAACATTTCTGAGAATATCAAGGGTTTGATCTCTAACTTTCGAGTGTTGTTGAAAACTGAGAGTTATCTCTTTACCTTCAAATCATGTGTACAATGATAGACATACTAAAATAGGAATATTATGATTTCATTAATATGGAATAATAATCAGGCGTGTTTATTTGATGTCAAGGTGGTGAGTACAACCTGATGCTCCAAATTTAGTTGTTATCATAAGAATAACAACCTGAAATAGATCATATAGAGATGTGGAGATCCTCTAATAATTATTTTTAACATTATAACATGATCTTGGTAAGGTGGCGCATGTAGAAAAATCATTACTCCCGATGCTGCAAGAGTAACACTATTCTTGGAGTGCCCTTTCCAATTTGACAAAAATTGAAAATTCAAATGAGGAAAGGACAAGTGATGTGATGGAAATATTTCATATCATATCCTAATCTTTGAAAATTTAAAAACATTTAAAATGTGCATAAAAATATTTAAAATAAGCTTTCAAGCCAAGAAGGGAAAAACAAAGTTTAACAAAACATCATGAAAAATGGGTAGAACAGGGACTAAGGACACTGAATCAGTAAAAACCAAGGTTAAACACTGGCTCCTTCTAGGGATAAAATTTCATGATGAAGATTTAAGAAATTTTGATGAATGCCTTCATATCCTTATTATTCACTTTCTTTCAATGCTCCGTCATTCTTTATTCAAAACCATAAAACTGTAAAGAAGCAATTCCATTGGGTATATGGAGTCTTTATTTGAGCTCAAAATTAAAACCTAATGTACAAACTAAACTATTTGAATGATTTTAAAAGAAATAATGTTTCAGGAATCTCCCATTTACTGGGCCTCCTAAAATCTCACTATCATCCAAATTGTTTAAGAGAAAAGTATTGTTGTTCATGACCCTGGCTACTTTGAAAGGACCATACCATAAGTTGTCAAATTTTCCATGTTTATCTTTGTCCTATATTATAGCATCCCAGATCAATACAAGATATCCCTCTTGAAAAATATCCTTCTTTGTATTTTTATCAAAAGTTGCTTTGACTTTTCTTTGATGAATAACAATTTTCTGATCCATCTTTTCTCTAGTCTGTTGAGCCTCTATAATTTGGAAAACTCTCCTCTGAATGTCATTAGGTTATTCTAACTCCTCTTGTAGAAATTTAAGAACAGGAAAACCCAATTGAGTTGGGAAAACAACCTCTGTTCCATACACCATTTGGAAAGGGGAAGTTCCAATAGATTTCTTAGAACTAATCCGATCATCCCATAAGGAAAATTTTAATTTGGAATCTCATGACCTTTTGTTTTTTGTAAGTAATTTTTTGATAATCCTTATGAGGATTTTATTGGATGATTTTGCTAACCCATTGCCTTGGGGATGGTAAGAAGTGGAATGGACCAATTTTATGTTATATTTATTGCAAAAATCAACCATTGAATTTGATTTGAAAGTGTGAGCATTGTTAGTAACCAACTTCTTAAGACAACCAAATCTAGAAAAAATATGCCCTTCAAGAAAGTCCATGATTACCTTGTTTGTTGCATTTCGGGTTGGGATTTGTTCAATCCACTTGGTAAAGTAATATGTGGATGTGAGTATCCATTTATTTTTTCCGAAAGATGAAGGATGGATTTCTCCAATGAAGTCTAGGCCCCACTTTTGAAAAGGTCCATGAGCAATGATGGGTTTTAAAGGTAGAGACACAAGTTTATGTTTTCCTACAAACTTTTGACATGGTTCATGTGCCCTCACCTGAGAAAATATGCCAGAAAACAGTACAAGCCAATAGTAGCATGCTCTTAAAATTTTGAAAGTAGTGGCTTTCCAATGGTGATGTCCCCCACAAACGCCCTGGTGTAAATCACAAAAAATATGTTTTGCTTCCTCTGCATCAACACATCTTAACAAAATTCCATTAGGATCTTTCCAAAACAAGATTTGATCAGTAATGCAATATTTCACTGATTTCAATTTAAGTGATATGAACTTGGATTTATATAAGTCAGGAGGAGACTGAAGATTTAGCAGAAAAAAGATAATATCTTTATACCACAGTGAGGAAAAATATTTGTTTCTTACATGTGAGACAGTTTCCTCAACCTGAAATGATGAATTCTGTGATTTGTTGGAGAAATGATGTAATCCAATGGCTTTGAAATTTGACTCTGTCATCAATTTGGCAAGGCTATGTCCCTTTATTAACTGAGTGGGATTTATGGTCAAGTTGTATTCCAAAATTTTAGTTATCTATTTCCCCCTCTTTCCTTCACAATCATGTTGGACTAAAATTTCTTTAACTACACTACTTGGAACATATGCAATAATCTCAGATTGTAAGACATATACCCTGCAATATTTAAAAGCATTCACCAGAGCATATGCTTGTTTTTCTATAATATCATATTTTAGTTCAGAATCCCTAAGAGTCTTGATGAAGAAAGATATAGGTTGTTCATACTCCTAGTCATTTATTTGTAAGAGAATATCAGCTATAGTGTCTTCATAGGCAAATGAAAAAATGAAAAACTCATAGTAATTCGGGTCGATGAGGACATGTGCCTTGACTAAAGCCTGCTTAATATTTTCAAATGATTCCTTTGCTTATGGTATCCATTTTATTTTTGCATCCTTCTTCAACATATTAGTAATATACTTGATGATTTCTTCAAAATTTGGTATAAATCATCTTAAGAAATTGATTTTACCTATGAAAGATTGGATCGATTTTAACTTTGTTTTACTATTCTCCTCTCCTCTTTGAGTATTTTCCTCTTTTGGAGTGTTTTTCTGAGCGCTTATTGCAAGAGCTATGGTCGCCAGTTTTCGAAACCATCTGGATCAGGTTGGTCCTCTCCTCTTTCTCATTCTTTTCATGTTTGTTTATTGCATTTCAACCCTTAGTTTAGGTTCTTAGGTGCCTTGGGAATCCCTAGAGCACCGAGCTAGATAAAATCCCCATCAATTAATTGAGGGGAGTGCCAATTGTTATTTAAATGCCTTGTTATGTGCGTTGAGGGAGCGCTAGCACTCTTTTTTCTTCTTTAAGAGAGCATTAGGGGATTTTTTTTTTAGGACAAAAAGGGGCAATTCGTTTCTTTGAAAACTTAGCTAATGATGATTAATTGATGTATTTGAAGATTTTACTCATAGATAATCATTATTGAATGGAAATAACATGAGCACTGATTTGATGACATCGCTTCTCTACAAGACCCTCAAGCGAGGGCGACCTTACGAAATTGCAGCTTGCTTAAGTACTTCAAACTCCAGAATATGAGGAAAGAAGTGTTGTTGCTTGAATATTTGATAGGTGTATGGGATGATGATGAGAAAGAATTCTGAATAGGAACAAATGTTCTTTATATCGAGATGGATGATGTGTACTTCTTGACGGGGCTCGCAAGGAGAGGTGCACCTATTCTTTTGTTCAGATATCGTGCCACTATGCGACTAACAGAGGCATATGTTGCCCAATACTACATGCCAGGGTCACGCTTGGTAGGAGGGAGAATTTTTATAAAATACATTATGGATCTATCTCTCTGATCCATCCTATTTGATATCACCAAATTGGTGGGAAGCACTAGTTCCCATATCGCTTCTAAGTCCCAAATGTCTTATGCGATTCAGTGCTTGGAGCCTAGGCTATTCAACTGGAGTGCATGGTTTTTAAGGAATCTTAAAGAGCAGATATCCATATGTAGAATGGGAAGGAAAAAATAGTTTGAACATGGATTTTTCTTTGTATCATTTTTCCTGGAGCTGGTTCCACAGATGCAACCACAGGTTGCATTGATAGCACACCCTGTGACTAAGCTCCCCATGGAGCGGTGGACTAGTATTTCCCCTAGATTGGGGAATGATCCCTCGACCTTTTGGTTTACAGCTGACTTCCTTGCATGGTGGAGGAGAAAAATGGTGGTGATTAAGAATTTCCCATATGCTGGCGTGGATTTCAGGGGCAGTGCAGATTTAGTGCTTCCTAAGGGTATATAGTGGGACATGTCAAGTAAGAAATATCATAACCTCGTAACAATATCTTTCTTGTTTTTTATATGTTTTTGGTTATACGATGAGGGATCTAAGTCATTTTGTTTTCATCATGCAGATAAAGGTGCATCACGTCTGAAAGATATGCCAACATTAGGATGTCGTGAAGACACTTAGGTGGTGACAGAGAATGATGTTGTAGTGGGAGGACTCTGAGAAGTGGAGAGGAACCTCCATGGTTTGACCATGATCATTCCTCCCCTAAGGAGGCGAGATGTGCCTCTTGTTGATCTCAATTCACATGTTCGAAATTTCCCTCCCCTTTTCTATTTTCTCAACTTATTTCCCCCACTTCTTTTCCCTCTTCTATACTTACCTCTTTTTCCCCTTTTCCTTTTTTCCCTTCTATTCTCCCTTTCTAGTTCTATACTTAATAGTTTTTCATAACGACGGGTTCCCAGGTTCGAGGACTCATGAATCCTTATATCCAATATGCATTTTCACATATCGAGTCTGCCCAACCACCATATTATCCCATACTTAACATTTTATGCGATTGCGGGTTCCCGGGTTGGCGGGGTCAAACTCTCATACCCCATGTTCTGTGATATACATTTTTCATCCAAAAGATCCACGATCTACATTTTGACCAATAGAATCCTTGAGCTTCCAAGCATCTCATTTCTCCTATGTGGAGTCCATTTGGCTGCCTCACAACACTTAGCCATTTTTTTTTATCTTCTCCATTCGTAGGTTGGCAGGTTCCCAGGTTCATAAAAATCTCAAATCCTTTTCTTCTCTTGTCCATCTCTGCCATCCTCACACCTTTCCAAATGCACATTTAGTATGGTTTAATGCTAATAGCTCATTATGTAGGTCCTGTAAAGATTGTCATTAATAGGCAAAGGGCTCGAGGAACTTCCTCATTAAACCACATTAAAGCATGATTTGTGGAATATTATATATTATCTCTCAAGCGCTCGTTTCTAAGATTATCTGGATCAAAATGAACGCTCTCATCAAATTATGGTAGCAGCAGCTCGACAATAGTTCTCTAGAGATACCATGAACATATTTGGATTAGAAGATCATAATTTTCAGTGGTCTAGAGCATACTCTTACTATTCATCCTCTTCTTCCCAGGAGGAAGTAATTTGGACGTTCGACATTGCATGCGCAGGTTGTGTTCCAGAAGTTTTTGATTGCAAGGAATTGGTTGCCTAGTGCACCAATAAATATATACCAAGCCAACGGATAATTCCAATCCAAGACCATTCTCCCATTATTCCTTCGCCTCAAGTATTCCATAAGATGTTGGGACTCCCAGAGTTGACGCTCACCTTCAAAGGTGAAGATTGCAGAGAGTTTTAAAAAAAAACAACAACAATGCCCTGGATCCCTTACTAGAATTATTGGAGAATTTTGTTGCCATCACAGAGGATATTACCATATTTTAGGTTATCTTGTTCAAAAACCTGTATTGGGAAATTTCCTGGTAATTTACCAGAATTACAGGCCAATAAAACACTGCTAGCATTTCCCGCATGTTTCTTTACATCCTATATTTTACCATCAAGGAGCAGGCCATTTTCGATTGAGGGAAGTTGATTTCCATTGAAATATCTTCCCAAATTTCTCAATATAAAAAGGAAAAGAAATTCTTTATGTCTTCCTATTTGGTTTTCACGATAGCACATTGTTGTCAGTTTCCTAAATTATCTTTATGCAAAAAGGTGAATTGTGAATTCGACCATGTGACCTTTTGGTACCAAGTTTTCTGGAGGAACAAAGTGATGCAGGAGCATCGTAGAAAGCCAAAGCATGCGCCTAGTCAAAGGAATAGTTGAACACGTAGATGCAAAAAGGACGCGTTTTTATGAAAACGTTTTGAATTTTGAAATCTGAAGCATTAATGTAATATCTAGGAGAAGCGTACTTACATTTATGTCTTGGAGATATGAACAGATATGGAGAAATTATTCTCATCTATCGGATGTAATAGGCATTTAAGTCTATTTAATGAAAGTAGGTCTATTTGATTTAATAGATTAGACAGTTTAGAAGAGTAGGAGGGAAAACGGATATAGACACCCTCACCCTTGTATCATGGTAACAAGAACATTATGATTATTCGGATTTTATAAGATGTAGAGATTTAGTAGAGAACTATAGAGAAGAACCCATGTATAGGAGCACTTGAGTTAATATATAAAGCTTTGACTCAATTTTATGGTTTTATGGTGCTTACTGTTTACATTTGTTAAATGGTATGTTTACAGTTGTTTTATTTTCTATGTTATGAGTTTGTTTCAATGTTGTGTTGGGTGTATGATTTCATGTTGAGTGTATGAAGTCTGGGAGAGGAGAAGAATGAGTTTCAAATTTTTCTCTTCCTGATAATTCCTGCAAAGAGTGCAGTGAACGTCCGCAAGGTGTGTGTTGATGAGGATCCGATTTTTATCTCAGCAAGCTCAGGAGAGATATCGTTGTTCTCATAACCAGCAGAAGTGCAGGTGAGGCACAGAGATGTGCAAGGTGTGTGCAGGCTGGTTGAAGCCTTAGAACTTACCAACTAAGGTGAAGGTTGAAGGACTACTGTTGCAAAAAGTGCACAGGGTCAAAGACTCAAATAAACAGAGGTTATTTGAAAGTTTCCGCAAGGAGTGAGAGCAGGACTCCTTTTGGAGGCTCGAGTTTGCAAGTGAGAGCTCAGGAGGGATAACACCTTTGAAGTGTTCAAAGGGATATGGATATCGAAATCATCTCACGGATTTCAAACTTTAGGTGGAAGGACGTCAAGTCATTTTAGCCAGAGATTCTTGAGAAGAGTGAACGAACGATGAAAATTCTTCGTGAAGAAGTGCTGAAATCTCGTGGACCGTTGGATCTCGTAGATATGTGAGAAGGTTAAGGCTGAGTGTCTTTTAGAATTCAAAAGCTCAGGAGGAGTAGAAACCATTGGATGAGAAGAAATAGGAGCCATTGATCCCTCTTTGGAGTGGAATTTTGACATTTCGATATTTCGGGGTTCGGCATTTTGGCAATTCCAATGACAAGGAACCGGGGCACTTTGCGTTGAAAACCTTGAAGTCATGAAATGCGACGTGTTTTTGGAGTAGGGTTGTGGTCATGGAGGAAGCAGTCACGTGGAACAATATTTGGTCAAGGGAAAATTGTCGTTGAGCCCATTTCGACATTTCAACATTTCGGGGTCCAGGAAGTAGAGGAGGCTGTAAATTTGGAATCGAGAGTTTCAAACTCCCGGTTCGTGGAATCTCAAAAATATTGGATCCGTTAGGTCTATTTTGGAATTTGGTAATTGGCGTGACAAGTGATTTTTGGAGTCGAGAGTTTCAAACTCCCGGTTCGCAGAATCCTAAAAAGACCGGAGCCGTTAGGTCTGTTTCCGAATTCGGGGATTGGCGCGACAAAAGATTTTGGAGTTGATAGTTTCAAACTCCTGGTACACGGAATCCAGAAAAGGTCTGAGTCATTAGATCGAGGGAGGCTCATAGCCATCGATCTTTCCAAAGGCAAAATTTCAGAGTTCGGGGAATCATAAGGGAAGAGGAACGACTGTTGGTTGTTCGCTGGAAGTCCCGAAAGCCGAAACTAGTGGTAATAAGTGGCGTGTGCTCGTCATGTTGGAGGAGTCAACCTTCGTTGAAATTTCATGTTTCGGTGATTACAAGAGTCATGGCATTGCGTCGAGAACCTCCAACTCGCAAAACCCGAAATCTTTCGGGGCTTAAACAAAGGGGTTTAATTAAATATTTGCGGGGTTTGGAAAATATCCTGCACTGATCTGGGCCCGAGGGCAGGGGGTCTGCACCAGTTGTGGTATCAGAGCCTGATTTTGTCTATATATTTCAGGCAGAGAGAGCTAGAGGAAAAGGAGTAGTCTGATACGCACTAGTTGTGGTATCAAATCTCATAACAAATTCTTTTCTTTCTGTAGTAGAGAGAAAAGAGGAAAATTTTACAACCATGCCACTGAGAAGAAGAGACAGGTAAATGCCTGATCCAACAGTGGAAAGAGAAATGTGTGAGTTACATGCCAAGCTTGATGCTATGGAGACAACACAAAGGTGCATAGTTGACGTTGGGGATATCAGCGAGGATGAAAGTGAAAATGAAGCTAGAAACGAAGGAGAAGAATTTGCAGTCGAAGATGCTGCAGATGAATGCCTATTCAGGGCTGTTGCAAGGATAGGTGCCAGAGAAAAAATGGACATTCCAGTGTATGAGGGAAACTTAGATGTTGAAGAACTTCTAGACTGGATTAGAGCTCTAGAAAAATACTTCGACTATGAGGATGTCGAGGAAGACAAGAAAGTCAAACATGGAATTACTATACTTAAAGGGCATGCAACACTGTGGTGGGATGAACTCCAGGCTGACAGATGCTGCAAGGGAAAGCAGAAAATCAAAAGATGGGATAGAATGGTTGCAAGTATGAAACCCAAATTTATACCTAGGTATTATCAAATCACTCTATTTCAGAGGATGCAGAATTTGAGACAGAAGTTGATGTCAGTGAAGGAATACACTGAAGAATTCTACAGGATAAACATCAGAGAAGGTCATCGGGAAAGCGATGATGAAAAGGTTTCCAGGTACATGAATGGTCTGTGATATGACATTCAAGATGAAATGAGCATGATGACCATTCGAAATGTGGAGGGTTCTTATCAGATAGCTCTGAAAGCTGAAGAGAAGCTGAGCCGAAAGCAAGGTCAAAGAGGCTGAGGTAGAAGTCAAGCCAGAGGCAAAACAATTGCCCAAGACAGAACTCAAAAACCTAAAGAAGAGGGGAAGAAACCTCAACCTCAACCTGAGAGAGGAGGAAGCTCACAAGGAAGGTAGTATACTGATAGAAATACTTTTGCTCGAGCCAGAGGATGAGGAAGAGGCAGAGGAGGTGAAGTGAAATGCTTCGTCTGTGGAAAAATAGGACATAAATCCTATGAGTGTCCAGATAAGAAGAAATATGGTGGTGAAACTCACATTGCCGAAGCTCAAGGATGGAATGTTGAGGTAGAAGACACTGAGGGTAGAAGATATTTGATGATGAGGAAAATTCTCTTGAAGTCGGAGAAGGAGGCAGAGAACCCAACCCAAAGAAACAGTCTGTTTCGGACTGCTTGAAAAACTAAGGATAGGGTATGCAAGTTCATAGTGGACAGCGATAGCACAGACAATCTCGTATCTACAGATATGGTAGAAAAGTTGGAGCTAGAGACTGTTGTACATCCAAGCCCATACAAAGTTTCATGGATGCAAAAAGGACATCAGGTAAATGTCACTAAATAGTGTTTAGTTGAATTTAAAATAGGGGGATATAAAGATAAAATATTATGTGATGTCATTCCCATGGATGTTTGTCATCTATTGTTGGGTAGACCATGGAAATATGACAGAAACGTAGTTCATGATGGGAGAAAGAACACGTACACCTTGGAAAAAAATGGTAGGACACACATGTTGCTGTCAATTAAGGATAAAGAAGTGAAAACAAAGATGAGCAACACTGTACTTCTCATGAGTGGGAAGGAAATTGTTAATGAGGTTAAGAAGAAGGAAGACACACAATTTATTGTGGTCGAGAAACCCAAAATTGTTTTGACCAGTACAAGGATAGATGATTTACCAGAAGAAATCCAGGAGTTGTTGGGAGAGTTTGTTGATATAGTAGTGGATGAACTACCTTGTTCATTGCCACCTATTAGAAGTATAAGCCATCATATCGATCTTATACCTGGAGCTAGTTTTTCGAACAAAGCAGCATATCGGTTGACGTCGCAATAAAATGAAGAAATTAAGAGACAGGTCCAGGACTTAATGGACAAAGGATTGATTCGAGAGAGCTTGAGTCCATGCGTTGTTCCGACAGTGCTCAACCCAAAGAAAGATGGAGGCTGGAGGATGTGTACAGACTCAAGGAAAATCAATAAGATTACCATCAGATATAGATTTCCATTGCCAAGGATGGACAACTTGATGGATTGCTTGAATGGAGCAAAGTTTTTTTCAAATATTGATTTGAAAAGCGGCTATCATCAAATTTGAATGAGAGAAAGTGATGAATGGAAGACAACATTCAAGACAAATGAGGGGCTATATGAATGGCTTGTCATGCCATTTGGCCTAATGAATGCACCCAGTAATTTAATGAGGTTGATGAATGAAGTCCTGAAGGATTTCATAGGGAAATTCGTCATTGTATATCTTGACGATATATTAGTTTTTAGCAAGACAAAACCAGAGCACTTAAAATATTTAGCTGTAGTCATGAGAAGATTACAGCAAGAGAAATTGTTGATCAATGTGAAGAAATCATCATTCATGAGAACATAACTCATTTATTTGGGTTTTGTTATCTCTGCAAATGAACTGAAAATGGCTCCATAAAAGATAAAGGCGATTAAGGATTGGCCATCACCCAAGAGTGTATTTGAAGTACGAAGTTTCCATGGTTTGGCTAGCTTCTACAGGAAATTCATCCAAAACTTCAACGGAATTAGCGCACCGATGATGGATACGGTGAAGAAAAGACATAAATATTTTCACTGGATGGAGGAAGCAGAGAAGAGCTTCAATCTGTTGAAGAAGAAGATCACTAAGCAACCAATTCTGGTTTTACCGGATTTTAGCAAGACATTCTAGGTCAGATGTGATGCGAGTGGATTTGCAATTGGAGCAATCTTGAGACAAGACAACAGGCTGGTCGCATATTTCAGTGAAAAATTGAATGAAGAGAAGATCAAGTACTCCACATGTGACAAGGAATTCTACGCAGTCATACAAGCGCTGAAGAAATGGAGACATTATTTGGTTCCCAAGAAGTTTTTTTTGTACAATGATAATCACGCTTTGCAATTCATGACTCGACATGAGAAGTTGAACCAAAAACATGGTAAATGGGTTGAATTCATGTAGAATTTTACTTTTGTGATTAAGCATATTTATGGAACTGCTAACAAAGTTGTTGATGCTTTGAGCAGGAAATGTTTGCTTATGCAGGAATTCAGAGTCAAGAATTTGGGTTTCAATAACCTTAAAGAAATGTATAGGGATGATCCAGAATTCAAAGAGGCATCTGAGGCATCTGAGAATCCAATTCTCAGGGATAAAATCCAATGGATTGAATACCCCCCTCACAACTAGTGTAGACCCCCTGCCCTCGGGCCGATATCAGCGTAGGATTTTTTCCAAACCCTGCAAAGAGTTAATTAAACCCCTTTGTTTAAGCCCCGAAAGATTTCGAGCTTCGTGAGTTGGAGGTTCTTGACGCAATTCCATGACTCTTAGAATCGCCAAAACATGAAATGTCAATGAAGGTTGACTCCTCCAACATGACGAGTACACACCACCTATTACCCACTAGTTCTGGCTTTCAGGACTTCTAGCGAATAGCCAACAACCGTTTTTCTTCCCTTATGATTCCTCAAACTCTGTAATTTTTCCTTTGGCAAGATCGATGGCTATGAGCCTCCCTCAATCTAACGGCTCAAACCTTTTCGAGATTTCGCGTATCGGGAGTTTGAAACTCTCGACTCCAAAATCTCTTGTCCCGTCAATCCCCGAATTTTGAAACAGACCTAACGGCTCCGGTCTTTTTGAGATTCCGCGAACTGAGAGTTTGAAACTATTGACTCCAAAAATCACTTATTGTGCTAATTCCCGAATTATGAAATAGACCTAACGACTCCAATCTTTTCAGGATTCTGCGAATCGGGAGTTTGAAAATATTGATTCCAAATTTACAGCCTCCTCTACTTCCCGGACCCCGAAATTCCGAAATGTCAAAATAGGCTCAACGACAATTTTCCCTTGACCAAATATTGTTCCATGTGACTGCTTCCTCCGTGACCATGACCCTACTCCAAAAACACGTCGCATTTCATGACTTCAGGGTTTTCAATGCAAAGTGCCCCGACTCCTTGTCATCAGAATTGTCGAAATGCCGAACTCTGAAATACCGAAATGTTGAAATTCCACTCCAAAGAGGGATCAACGGCTCTTGTTTCTTCTCATCCAATGGTCGCTACTCCTCCTGAGCTTTTGAATGCTAAAAGACACTCAGCCTTAACCTTCTCACAGATCTGCGAGCTCCAACGGTCCATCAGATTTCGGCACTTCTTCACGAAGAATTTTCACCGTTCGTTCACTCTTCTCAAGAATCTCTGGCTAAAATGACTTGACGTCCTTCCACCTGAACTTTGACCTCTATGAGATGATTTCGATCTTCATCTCCCTTTGAACATTGCAAAGGTGCTATCCCTCCTAAGCTCTCACTTGCAAACTCAAGCCTCTAAAAGGAGTCCTGCTCACACTCCTTGCAACAACTTTCAAATAACCTTTGGTTGTTTGAGTCTTCAACACTGTGCACTCTTTGCAATAGTAGTCCTTCAACCTTCACCTTAGTTGGTAAGTTCTAAGGCTTCAACTATCCTACGTACACCTTGCACGACTCTGTGCCTCACCTGCACTTCTGCTGGTTATGAGAACAATGATATCTCTCCTGAGCTTTCTGAGATAAAACTCAGATTCTCGTCAATGCACACCTTGTTGACGTTCAATGCACTCTTTGCAGGAATTATCAGGAAGAGAAACAATTGAAACTCATTCTTCTCCTCTCTCAGACTTCATACACTCAACATGAAATCATACACCCGACACAACATTGAAACAAATGCATAACAGAGAAAATAAAACAATTGTAAACATACCATTTAACAAATGTAAACAATAAGCACCATAACACCATGAAAATTGAGTCAAAACTTTATATATTAACTCAAGTGCTCCTATACATGGGTTCTTCTCTATAGTTCTCTACTATAGATCTACAGCTTATAAAATCTGAATGATCATAATGTTCTTGTTACCATGATACAAGGGTGAGGGTGTCTATATCCGTTTTCCCTCCTACACTTCTAAACTGTCTAATCTATTAAAGAAAATCTACCTACTTTCATTAAACAAACTCAAATGCCTATTACATCTGACAGATGAGAATAATTTCTCCAGATCTGTTCATATCTCCAAGACATAAATGTAAGTACACTTCTCCTAGATATTACATTAATGCTTCGGATTTCAAAATTCAAAACGTTTCCATAAAAATGTGTCCTTTTTGCATCCGCGCATTCAGTTGTTCCTTTGACTAGGTGCGTGCTTTGGCTTTCTACAATGCTCCTGCATCACAAAGCTTCCCTACATTTTTATGAAGTTTTCAATGACCTTGTATCAGTTTTTAAAGTGTTATTTTTTGGATGATATACCCCAAGAATATCTATTCAAGCCAGTATATTCCTAGATAGAAAGGGGACTTTGGAACAAATGGAGAATCATAATGTCATCAAGATTTTCGGTTCTAAGGAAAATCCTTCCTTTCTTCGATGCCATATGTTGGTCCTTAACTTCTCTCTTATTCTATCTGAGTTGTTGACCCAAGGTTCATATCTTTCAGGTTACCAACAAAGCCTCTAAAACTATCACCCCTCCTGGTAAACCAAAAGAGAACACAGTGCATGGAATGCACTCCACAGTTTCACCCAAGATAGCTTTAAATGGGTGGCCGTAAGACTCAAGTGTTTACAACCTAGGATTGAGTATGAGATAGGAGTTTTTTAACCAGAGCCATGCACTATAAACTATGAAGGTAATATACGTATTCCTCATGGGTATATATTTCCATTACACAGGTTACTTCTCGAGACGCATATTCGCGTTCCATAACAATGTATTAACTCATTTATTAAGCATAAAAATAACTGTAGAAATAAAGTAAAGAGATGCATACATTCATCACATCACACAGTTATTACCGTGGCTTACCCCCTCCTCGGCTACGTCCACAAACATTTGGCTCTTGGCTCTTTTATTATGGCAGTTCTGCATTTCCAGCGTCGCGTGCTTACAATTCCCCTCTTATGAGTAAGATCTATATGAGGCAAACTAGATCACACCGGGCTCCTCAGCCTGCGATCTAATCCTCATATCTACCTTCTCTCCTCCACTCTAGCTCAAAAACTTACAAAAACAGTACATAACATTATTGCATAATGCCTTCATTCATGTATTACTCTAATGGAATGGTATAAGAAACCGAACCCTTACAAAATAGTAACCTTACTGTAAAAACGTCAACCTAATATATAAAACTCAATCAACCAACAAACTTCTATATGATACTTGCATATCTATATTTATACATTTTGGGATCTTCAACCTTCTTACCAAAAATTACCAAAAACCTAACCCTACCGACGTTAGGGATTTCTCCCATGCACGCGTGTTGTTTTTCCTCGAACTATCGCTTTCCTTGTGCATGCTTTCTTAGATGCACGCGTGTTGTTCTTTCTCTAGATGTTACTTCCATTTCTGCATGATTTATTTCCCACAATCATCCTTATTTCCACTTTGTCCTGGTGCCAACAGGCCCCCAACACTGACATGTGACTCGTCCCAAGTCACCTAATCTTCCTGAGTTGCCTTGATCTCCTCGGTGATCGTCTGGAACTTTTCGTTCAACTCTGTTGCTTTTGTCAGTGCCTGCGCGGTCTTCTCCTTAATGGTATCTACTACCTGAACTGCCACTTCATTGCTAATAAATACTTCAAATTCTTCCTATGTATGTGCTATATGTGTTCTACCTCCTTCTGCCTGTGTAAGTACTTCTGCTACCCGTTCCTGCAGTGGTTCTATTTGAGCCCGACGCTCCTGTTTCTGTGTTTGCACAATGATAAGTTATCCCTGCATCTTCTTCAACTCTTGCATCCCCTTGACGCATTATGGGATTGGTATGGTCTTTTTCCTCTATTTGAGTTCTTGGATCACTGCATTGATCCTTTCCTCTTCCTTGTCCCAGCATTGGACCTATGGATCCTCCTCCAGTCTTGTCCAAAGTTGTGATGCTTTATCGAACAATTTTGCTGTTGTGCTAACCTACTACTCTATCTCCTACAGTTGCATCATTGCTTCCTGCTTCCTTTTCTCCTTTACTGCCGATGGAGTTGTTTGCTTGCGCTCTTCTCGAAGACCCTCAATCTCCTTCTTATATCGATCAATTTCCTACACAATCTGGTCGATCTTTTCTATGTCTGGGAGTTCATTTCCTTGCGTAGTGCTTGGAAGTTTCCAAAAAAATTATCCCACTCTTCATTCCAGTTCGTTCCTACATTCTTTCTCCTCCCGAGTTGCGGATTTGGCCCGCTCACAATATTTTTCCAGCGCTTCGTGCTTCTTTGTTTCTTGTTGTAGCTCGACTAAGTGTGTATGTGCTCGAGACTGCATTTTGTGGTCGACGCTAACCTGTAATTTGTATAGTTCCCTTGATGGCATCCATGTCAAGAACAATTGGATGTGGTCCAAATCCTTCAGTGGTGTCTATCCCACGATCTCGTCCATTCACAACATGTTATGTTTTATGTAGACCGTTTCATGGGCATGTGGTATTGGAAGGACTAGGTCTCATTCTTGTACCTCCACTCTTTCGTTGGTATGTGTTGTCGATGACTCTATGCCTCTGCTGCTACTTTCTCTCTAGGCGTCCCCGAGTGTCCTAAGGACCTATCCCATTTTTGCCAACTCCTTTTTCAGTTTATCCTTGTGATGTGCTGCGTGATCAAAGTCTTCTGCTAGATAGTCTTGGACCATTATGGTGATGATTTCTCCATCATCCTCCGTGATTGTATAGTCTGGTGATTCTCGTTGCACCTTTGAATTCTTGCGCACGCTTGCTACCTGGACAACTAGCAATTTCGTTCCCCCTAGTTCCTGTGTGCTGGGATTTGGGGTGGTCTCCTGAGCTCCCTTAGCTTGTTTTGGCTATCCGTTGGTCTCTTTTTTCCCCTTCTAGGTTTCTATCTTCTTTGACCCTTCATCTGCTTGAGTCGACTTTTTTTGGCTTGTCCTTGTTTTCTTGGGCACTGGGATTTGCGGACGTTGTGTTTCCGCTTGCGTTGCCTCTCCTTCTGTTGTTCTTTCCCGTACTTCCAAGGGAATGGATGGAATTCTCCATTCATCAGGCCATTCGTTGATGGCCATGTCGATGTCACCCTCTATGATGCAGTAGCGCATTTGTAGCCACTGTTTATTTGGATCCTACCTTAGTTGTATCCACATGGATTGACGTGTATCCCAGAAGTTAGCGATGTCCCCATATCGCGCGAAAACCTCTGGTGTTATTCTCCATGATTGGTTGATAAATTATTATATGTCCCATAGGTATGCTTCAAATACAATTTTTTTCTCCCTCTTATTCCTGACCTATGGCCCGAATTTCAATAATAGATATCTCTCTCCCACTTGCTACGGTCTAGTACAAAAAATTACATACTCTGGTTCCCGCCATCCCATCAAGGCTATGAGGGTGAGAAGCCATGAGTAATGGGATTATGTATCGAGGTCCTGTGCATCCTCGCAGTCCACTTGGAACAATTTTAATAGATAAGGCACCCAACTCATGAAGGTGCCTTCTCTGCATTGAGCTGCAACTACAATGACTCCTGCTGGTACTTCATCTTTGCGGCATTTTCTTAACAATTTACAGGATAAGATATTTGTGCCCAATTGTGTCGTTACATTGTTGATTTTTTTTATTATAATGCCTCTTGTTCCCCTGGAGGTACCATATTTCTTCTTCATTTCCTCTGCTAACGTTTTCTCCTTGGATTTATCTTCCAGAATCAGCGCGGGATCCATGCCCCTCCTGGGTAGTCCTGTTATCTGCGCGATAAGCTCAACAATTATGGGGATAGGTTTATCCAGCCATATATCCCCTTCGTGTGTGACTGCTAACAACTTCTTGATGCATGATGTCGTGTACTAGCCTCTGCCAAAATGTGGAAGTTTCAAAAACCCTAAAATTCTCGTTCTGTCTAGTCCAATTGCCCACTGATGTGTTTGGTTGATCGTTTCTCCAAGTTGGTTTACCACTATGTTCTGCATAAAAACCCTTGGCGAAAATTCTGGGTAATTGGTTTTGTTTGATACGTCATGGTAGGAATACTTGAGCTTCCCGACGTGACCCAGTAGCTACAGATCTACCTGTACTCCATCTGGTATGCGTGCTAGCACAATTTCTGTTGTTGGTTTCTTGCGAGGTGAGCTCGGTATCTAAACTTTGTCTTCCTGCTATAGTGGTTGGATTGAAGGTCCAACAACTCCCAGTTGCTCCCCTATAAGCCACTCTGGCCAAGCTGAGGTAGTTCTAGTTGTCTCCTTTGTTGGTTGACCTAAGCTGGGTACCTGTGACTCGTCTGGTTGCACTACTTCTCCCATATTATGTGTCGTTCTGTTAACTTCCATGGTTGCTTCAGTGCTTTCTGGTTGCACTTCCCGTTGGGATTCTGCTTCCTCGTTTTGTGGATCATGTGTCGTTGTTGGCGTATCCTCTTTCATGGCCTCTGCTTGTGGCTGTTGGATCTCTTCCAGTATCGGTGTAGATTTCACTGGTATCATCTCTGGGGATGGGATCTCGTCGATATCAATGATCTTTGACTACTGCTGCTCATTTTCTTCCAGTGGTCCTCGTGACCTAGTTTGAACCCTAGTCGGTCTGGTTGTCTGGCCTAGTTCTGTGGGTTTCAATGGTGGCATAGTGGTGACTGTCGAACATTTGTTGGGTTTGAATGAATTTGGTGAGATCTGTGGTCTTTCTCTATTCGTTCTGGCTATTGTTTCTCTCTCTGTGTTCTCCTTTCATGAATAGACTAGTTGCTTCTATGCTCGCATGTTGTATGGGCTTGTCATGAAGCTTATCGAGGACGCTTCCTCCATGATGCGATTAATGCACCATAACTGTGGGTTCAATGCATCTGCATAAGTTTCGTACTTGCCATTACGCTTACTTTGTCGTTTCGAGTTGGCATGTTTAATGTGATGTTCCATCACTCCTTTCTATGATTTAATTTTGCTTAGTGATGTCTTGTCATACTGATTTTGCCGACTTTCTGTTTCCTGCTCGTTTTTCTTTGGTATGTAACCATTTTCCTTGCCTTTTTTGCATTCGTATTATGAACGTCATGTGGTTTTTCTATCTCTAGCATGCTTCACGATTTTCATTTTTTTATTTATTTTTAACTACGTGGTGGGTGGTCGTCTGTCCTTGTACAACTTTAGTTGGCTCACGTTGATCATTCCTCTGAGGTTTGCACCTGCTAAATATCTTAACTATATAGATCCTCCATCTGTTACAGATTTTACCCCATATGGTCCTAACCAATTCATTCTCAGCCTTCTTGGGTGCTGAAATGATTTGTTGTCATAGAGCAATACTAGATCTCCTTCCTTAAACGTCTTCTTCTTGATGTCTCAATAGTGCCAAGCTTTGTCTCCGACCTTCTGCACTTTTTGATGGAATCTTGCTAGAATTTGGTCTTCCTCCATTGACAATAGATGATTTAGTCTTTCCTGTATTGCGCCTCATTTGGTCATTTGTGTGATAGTTGCTACACGTAAGATGGGTACTAAATATTCTAATGGCACTACTACGTCTTGGCCATAGACTAGCTTGAATGGTGTGTGCCATCTCAACTTTTTACATGTCATCCTATACGCTTATAATATTGCTAGTACTTTGAGGTCCTAGTCGTCTCTGTTGATGTTACAGATATTTATCAGTGCGTTCTCTAGAATCTTGTTAAAGGATTCTACTATGCCATTAGCCTGTGGATGATACGGTGTGATTTTATGGTGGTGAACTTCAAACTCTTCGAGCATCGCGCGGATGGTGCTATTTATGAAGTGCGTGCCTTGTTCACTCATCAAAACTCTTGGGCACCCAAACCTAGTAATTACTTGTTCAAATAAGAAGTGTCCAGTTGTCTCTGTGCTGCAGTCTTTTATTGGTGTAGCTTCCGCCCATCTTGCTAGGTATTCCGTCGCGGTGATGATGTATCTTGCCTTGTTCTTTTGGCTGGTGGGTTAATTGGTCCCACAAAGTATATTTTCGATTTATCAAATGTCTATAATGTCACTTGCGATCATAACGACATATCGTCCCTTATATTTGGTTTGCCTGCCCTTTGATAGACATTTCATCTCTGCAGTACTCTTTCAAGTCTCTGTGGATCGTTGGACACCATAATCCCGTGAAGTAGATTTTCCTGCATAATGCCCCCCTGCCATTCCCTTGTGGGATTATGCTAAAATTCTTGGTCGTTTGTTCTCTAACATGTACCTTTGCAAGATGTTATCTTCGCCCATCTTTTATAGATGTCCTACGATCAGTTGATAGTGGGCTACGTGGACTACCAGGTTCTTCTTCTACGCGGTGGTATATTCTTGCAATGTGGTACTTGTTCTCAAGTAATGGATGATATCGACGAAGTAGTCATCAAAAATCTATACTGAGAATAACTGTAAAATCCAGAAAGTTGTCTTCTAAGTTTTTAGGTTCTTCTCCATTTGTGACACGTGATAGGTGGTCAGGTCCTGCATTTAGTTTTCCTGGTTTGACTATTACTTTGAAGTCAAATTCTTGAAATAACAATAACCATCGATAGATTCTCCCCCCAAAAAATATCTTGTTGAATAGGTATTTCAGGGCTGAGTGATCTGTAAACATCTTAAAATGTTTTCCCAATAGGTAATGTCTGAAATTTTGTTGTGCGTAAGACATAGCTAGGCCTTCTCTTTCCATTGTGTTATAATTCTTTTCTGAGTCTGATAGTTTTCTGCTTGTGAACTCTATCGAGTGATCCAAGTCTCCTTCTCCTGGTTGCGCTAAGATAGCTCCAAGTGCTATCGTTGATGCATCTACATGCACATGGAATGTCTTTTCCCAGTCTGGAAATACTAATATCGATGCAGTAACCATATTTTCCTTCAGAGTGTCCAGACCTTCATGACACTCGTCGTTCCATTGGTACTTTGTATCCTTCCTTAACAATTTTTCCATTGGTGTTGTGATCTGGGCATATCCTTTGATGAATTTCCTGTAGTATCATGTGTGTCCTAACGTCACTCGTAGTTGACAGACTGGCTTTGGTGTTGGTAAATTGACGTTGACTGCGATCTTTGTTGAATCTACCAATAACCCATGTTTTCATACTATATGGCCCAGTAGTATCCCAAACGTTGTTCCAAATATAAATTTCTTTATGTTTAGTGATATCTGACACTGTCTGCATCATTCTAGCATCAAGCGTAAAACTTCCACATGTTTTTTCAACAGATTATAGACTGACCAGTCATCCATGTATACTTCGAGAAATTGATGGATGAATTCTTTAAATGCTACGATAACCACTCTGGAGAATATTGTTGGTGCATTCTTCAGTCCAAATGGCATTACTATATATTGGTAAGATCCCCATTCCGTCGTGAACATGGTCTTGTGTCTTTCCTCCTGTGCTATCTTAATCTGATGGTATCCTGAGAATCCATCAGTGAATGAGTAAGATTCATGTCCCCCCAAATTCTCTAACACTTCATCTGTGAATGGTGTAGGGAATGGGTTGTGTAGGTATGCATCGTTCAACTTCCTCAAGTCGATGCATATCCTAATCCCTCTTCCTTATTTCTTGTCCTGTATTACCATCGGGCTTATCCATTCTGATTCCTTGACTGGTTCGATTATGCTGGCTTCGAGCATCCGGTTGATCTCCTCTTTAAATTTTTGTTTATATATGGGGTTCAATCTATATGGTCATTATATAATCGGTCTCGCTTAAGTTCTGAGTGGTATCTTCATCTCTCCCAGTTCTCCTACTATACCCTTCATCTTTGTAAATGTTGTAGGAAACAAGTCATTGTATTCATGCAACAACTATGTGATGCTTTCTACTGTTGGCTCATCCCAATAGTCTCAAATGCTGGCCATTTTGGGCCACTTGGTGGTTCTGATGTTAACCTTCTTTATCTTGATTGGCACATAAATGACTTCTGATTCTATGGGTGGTCCTTCCACATCTCTTTCACCTTCAACTTCTTCAATCTGAATATCGCGTGGATCATCTTCTTCTGGTGCTTCCTCCTGTACATTGTAACAAGACAATAGTTCCTTGACTGTCTTCTTATTTCGCTGATGCTCTTCTGTAATAAGTTCTGTTTCCGGTTCTTCAATGAATATGATTCCTCTGATCCATTTCAGGGCCGCATCTATGTTGGGGTTCTCATGCTCGAATGTGAAAGTGACGGTAAAGTTCTATTGCAATGTCGTCCATGTTGTAGTTCCTTTACGCAATTCCTGGTATATGTACTAGTTCGATGGTATGCCCTCTAAAGTATGTATGAAGTGATGAGGCCATTCCTCAAGTGGTGTCATTCTCCATAGTGTTTTGCACTCCTCCAAGTGTTTTGTTTTTGTCCCTAGTCCTTCATATTTTCGTTGTTTGTTATCTGCCTATTCTTCATCGAACCATATGTGTAGTAATCACTTACATTGATACCAATCTGTGATAGTCGCTTTGTGTGCACCCCACCATCTTGTGGGTGTGGCCTTGAGTGCTAAGTCAAGTGTTAGAAGTCTCTGGGTCTCTAACACTACTTCTTCGTACTATGTCAAGAATGTTTCCAAATCATTTATTCTGTGGAAACTGGGTGGTTCTCTGATTTATATGCCTATCCACCATACTGCGCGGTCTATTCTTGCACATATTCTCGTGGATACTTCATGTAGTCTCTTCTTCCAATTTTCTAATCCGATGTCTGAGTATGTTGTGCATGAAGTAATTCTCTGCCAACTGAGTACCCCGTCTGCAGTTGGGTTTATGTAATCCTCATTGTGCACATTTGTTCTGTACAACTAGTCGATCTCCTCTAAGTCCAAGAAAGTGGGTTCTATGAACCTCTCCCCTTCTGATGGATATAGTGGTGCTATGACCCTGTAATCTCCAGATTCAAATGTCATTTTCCTTTTTTTCAAGTTAATTATGGCCTGGTTTTCAAACACCCAATCTAGTCTGAGTAGTGTCGGGTACGTTGTTGTGCCATCTACTATTTTGATGACTTCAAAGTCTGCTTTAGTGCACACTCCATCAAGATCTACTGTCACTCCTTTCAGTCTACCTATTGGTAGGACTCTATATTGGTTTTCTAGCTTTAATTGGACATTTGAGTATCCCAATGTTGGCTCTCCCGTGCATTGCCAGGTCTTCTTGGGTAGCACATTCACTTCGGATCCTAGGTCTAGTATAATGTCTCCCATATTGAAATCCCCAATGTTAGAATTTAGTCTAAATTTCCTACTTGTTCTTCTCCGGGTGTGTAGGTGATTGATGGTTTTTGGTTCTAGCTTTTCTTCCATCTCGCTGCTACATTTCTCTAGTATGTTTTGCAATATTTTCACAGATGAAGGATCACTTAATACTTTTATGCATGATTGAAAAAACCCTTTGATTGTACTTAATTATCCCTTAGGTTGCATTCCGTTGGTATGATCCAACGATAGTGGCATCTCATATTCTAAGACTTCCTTGACTGGTGGCGCAGTTGAAGTCGACGTTGTGTCCTCCTTCTGAAATTCTTGTCTGGCTTCCTTAAAAGTCTCCTTTTCTTTAGGCGCATCAAAATTATTCTTGGGGTCAGTGTTTTTCTTTATCCATTGGCTCTATGCTGGTTCTTGTCAAGCTACACCATTTCCTATTTTCATTCCTCCATGAGTGACTATGTTGATGTTCTGTCCGTCATCCCTTTCTTTGGCTGAAATCCACTGAACATTCTAATTGTTTAGGTTCCTCTTTTCCTAGATATTTACTAATAGTGTTAGACATTCCTCTGTCTCGTGATTCGATGCACGACAATACATACAAGTCGTTGGCGGCAATGGACATTCCTGTGCATAATGTCCTGGTTGCTAACAATTGTGACATGTGACTGGTCCTTTTCCACGTCTGAAACCTCTTTTGGCTCGTCCTCCTCCTCGGTAGCCTACTCGGTCACCTCTCGGCATGTGATATTGTGGTTCCTGATTATACTGTGTGGTATTATACTAGGGTTGTGTCAGGTTGTACTGTAGTTGCACATTATTGAATGGTTGTTGCGTAGTATTATACTATTGTTGCATAGTGTTGTATGGGGTTGGGGCTTGGTTGAACTGGGGCACTTCTTTCCCATTCATAATTTTGGCGTGTACTCTATATGCATATGATGTTCTTTCCTGCATCAGCTCCATAGTTCTACAATGTTTATCGTCATGGCCCACTAACTTACAAAAGGTGCAATATAAATTCTTTGGAACTGTTTGGTATTTTTACATCATCGTGCAGTGGTAAGGGTCGTGACCCGGTTTCTTGCATATTTCACACCATATTCCTCCCTGTGGTAGCAGGTTTGGCATACCTATCTCCATCTACTGTGCGAATATTGGTCATTCATTCTTGTGGTGTCCTTCCATTCTACATGTGGTACACCAAACGACTTCTTGTTTGTCCTTGTTCTTATTCTAGTTCAACTGAAATGTGAGATTCTTCAAATCCTCCTTCAATTCCTCAATAGCTAGGTCCATATGCTGTTACTAGTTCTCTTCCAGTTGCAAGGATGCCTGTAGAGCCTCTTCCTACGTCTGAAACTTATGCTGTCATAAGGGATATTTTAGATGTGGGAGTAGTGAGTTGACAAACAGATGCCGGTGTTGCATCTTGATCATAAGGCATTTTAGTTTTCCCTTCAGTCACTTGAATCTCTGATCAATTTCCCATACAGATTCACCTGGTTTCTGTCTTTTCTCGATCATCTCATTCATGTACTAATCGTCTGAGCTCGGCTTCTGGAACTCATTAATCAATGGCTTCTTAATGTCTGCCAGTGTCCTCATCATCCCAGGGGAAATGTTTGTGTCTAGACTCATGTACCAGTCTAGTGCGTGGTCTCTTAGTGTGATCGCTAACTACGCGAGTTTGGTATCTTCATCAATGATCTGTTTTTCCTCCCAGATATTTGCACAAATGAACAAGTTATTCTCAGGATCTTCTATTGCTTCTCGAAATTCCCGTAATCTAATAGTGGGATTGTGTCCTGCCATTATAAATACTGAAATTCTACCTCCACCGTGCAGTGTAGATACTTGAATAATACTTCCTAAACTGGCTCCTCCAGTTGTTTCTCCTATGGTAGATGTACTTCTTGCTATTGGACTTCCTCCGAACTTCAGTTGTCTAAACGGTGGTGTTCTCTTTGGTGTATTAGTCGCTCATGGGTTTATGGGTTTCACACTGACATTAATATGGATAGGATGGCTTCCTTCTCCTCCTGTTCTTGGGCCTCTTGTTTTCCTCTAATAAGTTGTGCATAGGATTTCCTCAATCTTCTCCACAACCCATAGATCCTCTACCTCTTCCTCATCGCTTGCCAAGCCTTTCCTTTTGGCTACGACTCTCTTCTTGGTATTCACCTTATATTGGTAGGGTACTTTTCTATGTGTCATTCCTGATGACACCAAGATCCACTTAAGCTATTTGTCATCCATCAAGATCAGGTCCAAGAGTTCCTCCTCCTTTTTTCCTTTATCTTCACCTTCTTCCATTTATCCTCTCTCTGTCAGTGCTTCCCCCCCTTCCCCCTTGCATGCAGGGAAGTGTAGCTGTCTGATTCCATTGTCATTACACCTTTTTTATATAGTAATATTTTAATAGATGTATACAATGATCGAATGTACCTTCCTCGAGGTCCACATAGAAATTCTTTCTCTGCTATGCTGTATGACTTCGTGGTGTCGACTGCAAACTCTGTGATGAAGCCTGCCACAATATTGTTAAGCCAAAAGTCAACTGTGTGGGTGAATTTGTTGTTCACTTGTTGTAATTGCTCAACCTGTATTGGGGTCCAATCTAGCTATCAGATCTGGTTCGTCGAGTGGTTATCTTTCAACCTTAGTATCCACTTCTATAGTAGGTGTGGAAAATCATAGAAAAAGACTTCATGTAAATCCGTAAACATGTATTTATCCAAATATTTGTGAGGTGTGATGTTAGGGTTTCTATTATCTTTCTGGGAAAACTCTAGCTCTTTGGTTCTCAACCAACGTTTGATTTCTGCTTTCTTGGGGTTCCAAGGTCTCAACATTCCCTTCTAACAGCTCATTGTTCTTTTGTTTCACTCATTCATTTCTCGTTCACTCTATCTCACCTACCCAGTCCTCTCTTATTCCTCTTAACATGAAAACATAACCATTTGTTGGTCTTTAAATGTTGTCTTCTTCTATATGAGTTGTTGACCCAAGGTTCATATCTTTCAGGTTACGAACAAAGCCTCTAAAGCTATCGGCCTCCCTGGTAAACCAGAAGGAAACATAGTGCACATAATCCACTGTGCACTCTCACCCAAGATAGCTTTAAATGAGTGGTCGTAAGACTCAGGTGTTTACAGCCTAGGATTGAGTATGAGATAGGGGTTTGTTAACCAAATCCATGCACTACGAACTATGAAGGTAATATAACTATTCCTCACAGGTACATATTTCCATTACACAAGTTACTTCCCGAGCCGCATATTCGCGTTCCATAACAATGTATTAACTCATTTATTAAGAATAACAATATCTACAGAAAGAAAGTAAAGAGATGCATACATTCATCACATCACACAGTTATTACTGTGGTTCACCCCCTCTTGGGCTACGTTCACAAAGATTTGGCTCTTGGATCTTTTATTATGACAGTTCTACATTTTCGGCACTGCACGCTTACAATTCCCCTAGCACCAGGCTCCTCAGCTTGCGATCTAATCCTGAGATCTACCTTCTCTTCTCTGTTCTATCTCAACAACTTACAAAAATGGTACATAACATTATTTCATAATGCCTTCATTCATGTATTACTCTAATGGAACGATATAAGAACCCGAACCCTTACAAAACAATAACCTTACTGTAAAAACGCCAACCTAATATATAAAACTCAATCAACCAACCAACTTCTATATGATACCTACGTATCTATATTTATACATTTCGGGCTCTTCATCCTTCTTATCAAAAATTACCAAAACCCTAACCCTACTGAAGTTAGGTCTTCCTCCCATGCATGCGTGTTGTTCTTCCTCCTACTGTCACTTTCCTTGTGCATGCTTTCTTGCATGCGGGTGTGTTGTTCTTTCTCCAGTTGTTACTTCTGTTTCTGCACACTTTATTTCCCATGATCATCCTTCTTTCCACTTCGGCCTAGTGCCAACACCATATATCTGACAGAATGTTTGTCACAAAAATTGCAAGGCAGTATAACTTTTGGTTACACTTTTTTTCATGAAAAAATAAAAAAGTGATTTATTCCATTTCCTTGGAAAGTTGGGGATTTTTTATTCAAAAATATGAACAAAATTGATGAATTTGCTAGCCACTTCCACAACTTGAATCTCAAGTACGCTAAAAATATTAGAGGGTTTGACCCTAATGGAATATTTGTGGAACATATGTTAACGGTGGGTTTTAGTAGTTCCTTCGTTCATACCTTTCTAGGAGAAGAATAATACAATAACCTAGGTAGTCCTACCCACACTGTTGGTGGCATATAGATGGTACTCAATACCAATGAATTATATAAATAGAGAGGAAAAGGTCCTAATGAGAAGAGTGAAAAGTACCCAACTGTTAATCCCAAGACTTCAACACCTCGGAGTAGTGCTCCAACGACCCACCCGTATAAAAAGGTAACCAACAACAACTCATGTGGAGGAGGAGACAACAACTCTCCTCCAGGAAAAATTGAAAACTCCCATAAACTTCCTTTGAGGAAGAAGAGAAAGAACATTATAAAAGATGAAGAAGAGCATCGCGTTGGAAGTGACATCAATAGATTCTCCCTCGAGGACATGGATCTTGAAGATGACATTGAGAAGATGTTCCCTAACATTGACAAGTCATGAGGCGCGGCTCACCATAACCAGTCATTGGAAATTATTGAGAATGAAATATTTGATGAAGAAGAATCATTTGTATTTTAGAGTGTTGTCTTTGACAATGAGTCTAAAAAATTCATTATTCAGAAGAGTGATGCGAAGAATTAAAAGGGGGAATCTGAATTTGAGGTTAAACTAAAGAATATGCGGCCTTCGTAGGTATCCAGAATCCATAGAGCCATCGATGATGCATTGGACGATTCCATTGGCAGTCTTGAAGCAGAAAATACAAAGTTGAAGAAAAGGATTAAGTAACTTGGAAAGACTTTGATGCCACTTACACTACTTTCCATCCCTTTGGAAATTGTCAGACCTTCCATGCCCACAGCCAGAATAAAAGGATCCTCAAGCTTACTCACATCATCAAGGATTTACGTGGAGATTAATATCAAGAAAAGAATGACATTTATTAAAGAACCTTGGGAAACTTCAAAGAGCATGATTTCTTTTGGCTCGAGGGATCATTCCTTCCTTGAATATCTATAGGTCGATATAAAAAATGAAGAAGGATTCTACCTTGATGCAGTGGTACCCTTTGGTATTAAAGTTACCAACATGTCAAAGCTTAATAGAAGAGAGGAGGACCTTCCCTCTCCAATTCAGATCAAGCAATTGAATGCATGCTGGAAAGATAAAATAAAGAACTTGAACAACATCATTCAGGTGTGCAGCCAAGCCATAGCAAGGAGAGAAGATCTATTCAAAAGGCTCGCGGAGTTGGACCTAGCCGGAAGAACTAACGAGGTCCAAGGTCCCAAGTAGATCCTCAACTCGTTGTTCTTAAAAGAACAACAATTCGATGAGAAGGTTGAGATTTTTAAAGGATTATCAATTCAAAAATTCTATGGCATAGTTTTATATGATGAAGAGGCCAGAAATAACTAGCTAGTATATGATTATGTAAAAAACCAGGATATTGAAGAAATATTAATTGGTATTTCCATTTATCTCTATGACTTGGAGGGTGAGTTGTTCAATATTAAAATCCGGCATGAAATCAATGTGGCACCTATGAAAAATTACATCGAAGAGTGGTTCAAAAAGGATATCGAAAAACTGAAACATGAAGGGAAAGAACCAGTTGAGACAGTTCATGTAACCATTGATGAAAATGATAAAAGGAAATCATCAAGCAAATGAAGAGACGAGAAACCGTCATAGTAAGTTTACGTTGATCACATTCTTCTTTCTTGATCAAGTCTTTCATCCAGTTATTCCACCTCTTTCACTAGAAAGGTTTAACCGAAGGCTGATAACTCATCTGTTCTTCTTATCAGGTCTTGCTGATCTGTCCACCTCCCACCGTCCTCTTTATAAAAACTTGTTTCTTGTATTTATTTTCTTAATTGTCTACGGGATCCCTAATCCTAGTCTTTAAGAAAAACATATTTACAATTTCAAGAATATGTAATAAACTATATATTTTTGTAAATTTCATGAGAACTACTTCGGGAACAATCTCGACTATGCTTTGGAACCTTGTTTTCAAAATATAAAGTATTTAAGATTGATATATCATTATCTTTGTTTGATATGCCCATGTATCTACTCTGTTAAATTTCTCTTGTGCACGTAGATCATATTCTTTTTATTTTTATGTGATCGTAAATCTCTATTTTAAACTATGATGGATGTGAGGAAATTTTTCTTATTTGCTTCAAATGTGTGAATGTGTTTGGTTCTTGGTTCTTTCTCATGAAATTTCCTTTAAAATAAAATAAAATCGTTTTCCCCTTTATTTTATTGTAATATTTGTGTTTCTTTGAATTATTGCGACAAACTTATGTCAAGTCCAACATTTTCAATGTTTAAAAATATTAAAAAAATCAATAGAGTACCACCTCTATAAAAATGCAGGGGGATTCACATCCTCGTGAGGTTTCTGTTTTGGTCCTAATGGATTCAAGCATCAATAGTTTTGGCGACCATATTGGGGACATGAACTAAAAATTTGGAACACGGCCCAACATTTTTGAAAGAGTATATGAATTT
Organism: Picea engelmannii; assembly: GCA_009831015.1. NCBI lineage: Eukaryota > Viridiplantae > Streptophyta > Pinopsida > Pinales > Pinaceae > Picea > Picea engelmannii. The sequence continues at coordinate 77,820 of ML818780.1, forward strand.
ACCCCAGGGTAATCAACCTCATTTGGAGATTGGATTGAATAATCAACAAATCATTTTACATCAGTTATACAACTTAGTAATATCAACGACGTAGACCCATGAATATTTAGAAAGGTAGTGGAAAACCTTTGTCCAAGAAGAAGAAAGAGAAATCCTCCGGAGACAGAGGAGAGAAGAACGACAAGACCAAAGAAATCAAATATTATCTAGAGCGACAGAAGAAAAAGGTCATAATTGAAGCTGGAAAAATACAAGGGACCCATGACGCATTACCAGAAGTAAAAGAAAGCAACTCTTTTCCTCTAAAAGTGAAAATCCTAATCCTGGAATCTCTCCAGACATGGCGGTGAGAGACGAAAAACCCTAAGATGAGCATCATGAGGAGAGACAAGGAGGTGGAAGAGAAACCGCAAGAAATCAAGGAATCCCAGGATTTGAAAATAGAAGGAGGTTAAGAGATTCCCCTCTTAATATTATAGGTGAGAAACATGAGTTCCCTGTTCTCCCTAAGGGAACCTTAAAGGAATTTTCTGGATGCAAAGAGGCATCTACACTTATTTCTTGATGTTTGTGATTTTAACCATGTTGAATATGACAACGTCATGGTAAGTTTGTTTCTACAAACCTTATTAGAAAGAGAATATGAATGGTATACAACGTTTCCCAGTATATCCATTCTCTCATTTAACAACCTCGAAGCTATGTTCCTAACTATGTTTTCCCCTCAAATTGCTTACCACATCCTCCTCACCGATTTCACCCAGATTGGGTTGAGGAAGAACTAAAGGACACGACATTTTAATCTCAAGTTCAATAAAACCTTGAGTAGAGTTACAGAAGAAAAAATACCAAATCACTCGATCATTCTCGATTTTTATAAGAATGCAATGCCCCTAAATGTAAAATATTCCATCAGAACATCTCAAATGGATACTTTGGAGGAAGCAATGACTAAAGCTACCGAGATGGAAGAAATTATGATTGAAATGTGTGTCAACCCTGATATTATACTGAGAAGAGTAAAAATGCAATTGGGGGGATTACGTATTGATAATCAAGAAGCTTCTAGCTCAAGAAACAAATGAGGAATTCTAGCCTCAAGTGGCTCATAGTCAAATGGAAAGAGGAGGATTTTTCAAGGGGTCCATACCTAACTGAGAAGGGGAGATAATTACATGCCAAACCAAAGAATGACAATCCCTGAGAAAAAGAGGAACCCTCCCCGTAAGAACAAAGTGAGTTTTTAGAACATGGATAACCCACAAAGACGGAGGGTTTTGAGACAACCTACTCCAAACGCGACTGTTCTAGATGATGTCTATGACGAGAAATTAATTGAGTAAGAAAATTATTAGTTACCTTATGAAAGCTCTGGAACTATGCAAATGGACGAATGCGAGACACCCATGTATATATTTGGAGAGGGCGACAACGATCCCAACTCGCAAGAAAGTGTCTCCCAGACGAGAGGATTTGTAAATAGACCCAAGAATAAAGGCGGCTCTAACAAGGAAAAAAAGAAAGAAAAAGAAAACGAAAAAACAAATGAAAAAGTGTCAAATGAGAAAGCGACGAATGGAAATGGAACTAAAAGGAAGCACGTGACATCAAGCTCCACTCAAATGATGTATAATGTCATGGAGGACCTAACTAAATTGAGGATAACTTTTCCCTTTATGGAAGTGGTGAATATTCTCCAACAAAGACATAATATTTTGAAGTTATTAGATGATCCATCTGAAAGAGCTGAAGCTGTCGTTACCAGTCCAAAAGAAAGCCAGAGCCGGACAACTGCCAAGATGAGAGGTAAAATTCTTCCCTTGTATATCTTGATTGAACATCATGACATTGCAATACATAATTGTTTAGTTGACACCAGTGCAAAAAATAATGTAATCTCACTTGCGGTCATGGATGTTGGAGAAATTTCTATTTTCGACACACTAGTTCAGTGGGAGTTAACTGACTAGTTCTATTTTAGACTTTCTATTTTTACCATCGCTATTATGCATGCATGCATTCCTAAGGAAAGCTAACTTCTTGATTGATTTTCTTAATTATGGAATGCTTTTCCCTATATATGAGTGTATTCCACTCATTCATTGTATCATATTGATCATGATCTATGTATCAATCATTAGCTCATTGGAGTAGTGTGAATATATTCTCTCATTCTTCCATATTGAATCTGTCTTCCTTTATTGATAAGCTTTGTTTGTACTTTCTTTAGCTAGATCTCCTGTGCAGGTTTCCATGAAACACTGACATGGTATCAGAGAAGGTTTCTTGGAGCAAGCCAAACAAGCCAAAGAATAAGGAAAACGGGAGTTTCAGCAAGCTAAATTTGTGGTTGTACATTTCAACAGTTATTCCTAAAAAAATATTACATTTTTGAGGAAACGGCCCTATTGAAAGTAAATCGGCCCATTTTGGAAGTGGGTTTTTAACCGTTTGATGAGATTATTCACCGTTTGATCAGAAAATAAGCCGCAATATAGCCTCCCGAAACTGATACGAATCCATGGTCGTACATTTCTACAGTGATTTCTCCCAAAAAAATTAAGTTTTTGAGGAAACAGCTTGCTTGGAAAGTAAATTGACCCATTTTGGAAGCAGGTTTTCAAGCGTTTGGTGAGATTCCTCACCATTTGCTCAGAAATTAAGTTGCAATATCATCTCTTGAAACTGATACGAATTTTCACTTAAAATGTCATTTCTGCTGTGATTTCTTAATTTTTCACTTGCAGATTGAGAGTAAATTTTTAGGGGTTCTTATAAATAGTGGGAGATATGGATATGAAAACTATTATATAGTGAAACTTGGTGGTAATCCTTACACCATACAATTATTTTGATTTGGAATCCTAAGGCGACATTCCAACTCAAAAGAAAAGGACTATATAATTTGACGATGGCAACAGAAACAGAACCTACATCAGCGATTGAGAGGATGAGATGGGCGAGCTGTAAGGATGAGGCCACATGACTACTTCTTGAGTTAATCTCCACTGATTTGTGGTTTCATGTTTCCATGTGCAAGACTACAAACGAGATCTGGACCACCTTGAAAGGAATCTTTGGAAAGCAGGATGAGATGCAAGGTCATATGCTTTAGGTAGAGTTGAATACCTTAGACCCTAAAAGTTTTGATAATATACAAGATTTTTTTACTAAATTTAAATATTTTCTATTAATCTTGGGCGAATGTGGTATTGATAAGTCTACACAAGAGAAACAACTTATTCTAACAATATTGGCCAAGCTAGGACCATAATATGTTGCATATGTCTCCAATTTCCATTCTGGCAGATGTCTTTTTGGAACAAATTGGAAAATGCCTACGTTGGCTCAGTTCATTGAGTCTCTTACACAAGAGAAGAAAAAAATCACACATATGGGCCTCATGAAAGATCCCAAATCACATGCACTCACCATGCATGATGGAAAAGGGTCATCCAAACAGAATGGGAAGGAGGGATATTCCAAACCCTTCAACGATTCTTTATGTTCTAGAGACTCTTCAGATTCCAAGAAAACAAAGACGGGAAAATAGTGCACTTACTGCAATAAACTGAATCATGAAGAATCCACATGCATGAAGAAACATATCGATGTTATGGCACAGACACTTCAGCAGAACAACCTTGGAAACTTCATTCCAGAGGGAGTTAAGAAGTAGAAGGAAGAATATACTGCTCCTAACAAAGGTAATCATCATGCAATGGTTGCAATTAATTCCTCATCTGATTCATGGATTATAGATTTTGGTGCATCCCATCATATGATAGTGAAAGAGGAATTTTTCTCTTCCTTGAGTCCATGCTCAAGACCCCCTATTCTCATGGGGGATGACACTCTAGTAGTAGTAGCAGGAGAAGGGAGAGTGGAACTCCACAATGGTAGTTTTGAGAATGTTTTACATGTTCCAAAGATTTCTATGAATCTACTCTCAGTTTATCAAATCGCTCAGAAAGGTAAAAAGGTTGAATTTACATCAGATTCAGTTTTAGTAATTGACATGCATGAAAATTCCATCATTTCAATTAGTGAGGTGGATCACAAGTCAAGGTTGTATAAATTCACTAATTTTTCTGACGATGACTCCTCTATTCTACTTACACATTAGGAGAATACTTTGCAAGCACATCCAGTGCAACATGCATCTACTCTTTTTCTTCCATCAGTTTCAAACATTAGAGATGATTCCATACACTCAAATTTTGTACATGGAAATAAGCAGGGAGTACATCCAAATAAGAAGCCAACATAGAAGCTTTAGAAGATACCCAAGAAGGAACAAACCACACTTCAGGCAGCATGCAACCTTACAGGGAATCCATTGGATTCGAGGAGGACTCGATCTCAGCATGAGGAGCCTTCTCATGTATTTTCTGTTGGAAAATGTTTAAATAGGTAGCATATGCTTGTCATTGATGGAAAGTACAACAGTGAAGATGGCAGGATCAGAGTGTGCATCGATGGACAAACAAGAACAATGTAAGCTCAGGAGGAATTAGCGCAGAGTCAAATGCAGTGCGTAGGTGTGCACAAGGGATGAGGTTAACTCATGACTAAAGCTCGAGGCCTTTGACACTTAGAAATTCTTCCAAGTAAGAAGGATGTGTAAGCTTGGAAGAGAAGTGTCGGTGACCATTGGATCCCATCCCGAATTCCTGATGACCGTCAGATCTCAATGTAGACAAGAGGACCGCGCAGATATGGAGGATAGATCTCAGGTGTCAGATCTGAGCACAGGGTCCGACCACCGTTGGATCAAGGAAGACCTGCACAATCTTTAAAAGTGCAACGAGTAGAGGGCTCACTGATCTCGAAAGCAGGAGGACCGTCCATCTCAGGGGATTATGTGGACCATTGATCCGACTCCCTGTCGGAGTTTCAAGGATCGAGAGTTGGAGATGTCAAAGAATATTGACATCAAGAATCCTGAAATCGCGATGGGTGAAATCCCGACTGAATCTGAACTGTCATATCAAGATGTGATCTAGACCGTCAACCCGAATCACGTCAGCAGACCACGTCAGCTAGGAACACATGGCACAACCAGGTAATGACAAGTGTCAGAACGACTCAACATACCAAGCACATGTAAGTCACGAATCAGGGTGACATGTGGCAGTTATTTAACACATGTGACGTCAGCAGAATTACATCGTGACGGAGTTTCGAGGATCGCGTGTTGGAGATGTCAAAGAAACAATGCGAATCCCGATTTTGCGATATGCAAAATCATGACTTAAATCGTAGCCATTGAATCAAGATCAAATCTGGACCATTGATTCTAGTCCATGTCGGAGTTTCTAGGATCGAGTGTTGAAGTTGTCAAAGAACATTCACCACAAGAATCTCGATTTCGCGATATGTGAAATCACGATGTAATCCGAGCCGTCAGATCAAGCTTTGATCTAGACTGTTGAATCCAGTCAATGGAGAGGCATCGGGGATCGAGAGTTGGACATGTCAAAGATTATTGACATTAAGAATCCCGATATCATGATATGTGAAATCATGATGTAATCTAAGCCGTCAGATCAAGCTTTGATCTGGACCGTTGATTCCAGTCAATGGAGAGGCATCGGGGATCGAGAGTTGGACATGTAAAAAATTATTGACATCAGGAATCCCAATATCGCGATATGTGAAATCGCAATGTAATCTGAACCGTCAGATCAAGTGTTGATCGGAGGGCTACTGATGCACAACACAGTGAAACTACTAGAAACCATTGATGGCGTTTGCTAGAGAATTTGAAGAGACCCCTGTGTGATCGCCAGAGGAGAAGAAGAGTCACCATGATTCATCCAAGTGAAGGAAGACTATTATTAGAAGGGATTGACAGATGTATGAGCGTGGAAGCCTATAACTAAAACAGAGAAGGTGAGCTCGACTGTCACAGAGAAGACGAAGAGTCTCAACTGCCAAAGAGGATGAGAAATCTCAGCATAACATCCAGTGATGTTGAACGCATGGGAAAATGGCCAGAGAAGCTGAAGAGTTAAGATGATGATCACGTAGAGCACTCGAGAGGTGGAGGAGATTGGCGCAGTATGAGCATGCAGAGGAATGGTGAATATTGCATGCTCAAGATGCACAGAAGCTATATATACACAGTACAGAGAAGAGAAGGTGGGCGGTTGTTGTTGGAGTTTGTTGTGGTTGTTGTTGGTGAAGGTGATTCATGTGTGAAGAAGGATCAGAGTGCAGCAGCTGAATAACACAGAAGAGGAACTGTGCAAGTGAATGGACATGGTGCACAGAGCATAAAAAGTAGAAGAACAGACAACACAAGTGATGTGTGTAGAAAGGGAATGAGGCAGACAGAGCAACAAAATGCAACAGAACAATAATGAGTCTGGTAAGACATTGTTGAACATCATATCACTATAATAAGTTTCAGTAGCAAAGATTTAAATTTCAGGGTGGAAGGGAGGTGCTAGGGAGGAATGTTGTCCTCATAGGTTCAAGTGGGTTCTTGAACACAGGGAGTTGGAGCTTCCATCTGGTTGCAGCCAGAGAAACCAGGGTGGCAGGGCGGTGCAAGGGAGAACTATTGTTCTCTATTATACAGGTTGGTGCCTGTATGATTGGAAGTTTGTGCTTCCATCCAGTTGGTGTTGGAAACACTCAGGGAGTTGGTGCTTCCTTCTAGTTGGTGCTAGAGAAACCAGGGAGTTGGTGCTTCCTTCTAGTTGGTGCTAGAGAAACCAAGGAGTTGGTGCTTCTTTCTAGTGGGTGCTAGAGAAAACAGAGAGTTGGTTCTTTCAGCAAGTTGCAGCTTGCAAAACAGAGGTTGTAGCCTCATTATGAGTTGGTGCTCATAT
>ML818780.1:87564-103189 GCA_009831015.1 Picea engelmannii
AACTCTCCATCCTTTCCCCTTCCTTCCACCCAAGAATATATGAGAGATAATAAAACTTTATATTAAATCATCACCATCAACCAATCATCACATAGAACCTAATAATGCTTCCTGAGACTTCTTCAATTTCTGAAATTCTTCAATTCTTGGAGTACTCTGATCCTGTATATAATATTACTCAATGTATTCTATGAAACTCCTCCAAGTTTCACTCCTTGAATTCTCCCCCAAAAGAAGTTATAGAATGAATGGTAGACTTTATTCAATTCTGGTCTATTCAGGAGACCAAACTTGTATAGAATGCCCCGCGCTCAATATTTAACATCCAATTCTGAAACTTGCACACAAGAAACTACAGTCTATACTCTTTCCAATGAAATTTGTTCCACATCATTTGGATTCTTGATGAATAAGTTATGACTATTTTACTTGGAACACCTGTTTATTGACTAGCTTCAGGATTGGTCACAAACCCTATCTTCCACAGAGTGTATCTCCATAATTATAGCGAATCAAGAGCTTAAATTTTTACCAAAGGTACCTTGATATGTCTTCTCAATAACATAACAATTTCACCATCTGAATCTTTCTAGAAAAAACATTATAGCAAAAATGGTAAGATGACCTGAAAATAACATACCTCAGAACACATCACCAAAAGACTTCATTCAACTTGTATCAAAATGAATGTATAATGATGTTTATTTATACCATTTATGTCACTTCATTTTAACATTAGGGTCGACTTGACACTTTCTTATTTTGTAATTCTTTTCTTTAATTATCTTCAGGGGCTACATGTACTTCCTTCTTCAATTCACTTTGTCATCTTCAAAAATTCATTTCTCCTCAACCATGAGGATCCACGTGACATGCCACATACCACCAGAAGCAACATGATGTATACTATCCATTCATGGGTGTTTTATATGCATGTGCATTTCCTTCATGTCCAAATACCTTTATCAATATTGCGGTCCAAAACCCATGACTAGGGTTGACATCAATGACAACAACCAATCTTCCAACAAAACTACAATAGGGTTGTGGGAAATCCATTATGGAAAGAAGCCATGCAAAAGGTGTATGCATCACTCCTACAGAACCAAACTTGGAATCTGGTTCCACGTCCACTAGAAAGGAATATTTTCAGGCGTAGATGGGTCCACAGGATCAATAAGTACAAGGCTTGACAGGTTTCCAAAGGACTTCATCATATCCATAAATATTTCTACATATTCATGAAGACTTTCAATGAGCATAAGTTTCAGACTTTGTGGGATCATCTTGCAGTGAAGAACACAGTTGTCTAACATCTGTCATTTTCTTCTTTTGATACATTATCTTTTGAGGGGGGTTTTGTTCCCATGTGGTTTTCCCTCTTTCCTCACTTTTATTCAATGTTCATTAGTTTCATTGTACATGAGTACCTAAAATGGCCTAGTAGCTGGGACTCATTTTTTACTCCATAGTGATGTTCAGGGGGGGTGTTGGAGAAATTTCTATTTTTGACACACTAGTTCAGTGGGAGTTAACTGACTAATTCTATTTTAGACTTTCTATTTTTACCATCACTATTATGCATGCATGCATTCCTAAGGAAATCTAACTGCTTGATTGCTTTTCTTAATTATGGAATGCTTTTACCTATATATGAGTGTATTTCACTCATTCATTGTATCATATTGATCATGACCTATGTATCAATCATTAGCTCATTGGAGTAGTGTGAATATATTTTCTCATTCTTCCATATTGAATCTCTCTTCCTTTCTTGATAATCTTTGTTTGTACTTGATTTAGATAGATCTCATGTGCAGGTTTCCATGAAACACTAACAATGGAGGCATTGGGCATGATTTTCACTAAGTATTATGAAACTGGTGAAAGCATATAAACTATTGATTCTAGAAAAGTGCCAGTGTATAGAGAAATCAAGGATTTTTATGCTTGGATTATAGAAGCCCCCCATATCATTATAGTTTTCAATATTATTGTGGTAGACCTTCCTCTAGCATATGGAGTTGTACTGGGAAGAGACATGACATCCATGATCGATGGATATATAATGAACGATGAAAGTTGTATGATGTTACTAGGAAAACAGGGAGCGATGAATAAAATAACCCGTGAACCTAGAAAACCATTCTCTTTCAAGAAGAAGGACAATGAATTGATGGAATATTATATAGATGTCGGGATTTAAAATTATGCTATCCTAGACATGGAGCACAAAAAAATCCTAGAGCAAGTTCAAGGCACAGGGAACCGAGATTGTTTGTTTGAAGGCTACTGGAGGATTTCATTCGATGGAGCCTGTTCAAAATCTGGGAATGGAGTTGGAATTGTTCTTTTGAGTCTAAGGCTTTGCATCCCCATGCTGTAAGATTGGATTTTTCATGTAAAACATTTAATGAGGCAAAATATGAAGCTTTGATTCAGGGGATGATCCTTTCACATTAAATGAAAGTAAAACATCTCGTTGTAACTGGAGACTCAGATTTGGTCATCAATCAGATTACCCAAAGGTATAAAATAAAAAAGGAAAGACTTAAGTTGTATTTCAAAAGAGTTAACGAGTTGATGGAATCTTTCATTTCCTTCACCATTTCTTTCATTCCAAGAGACAATAATCACAATTTTGATTCACTAGCCTTGGAGGCCTCATTATCAACCCAAACAATGTCCAAAGAAAAATGTCTTTCCGGGTAGAAAGAGATTTTCGACCATCCATGCCCGATAACGTCAAGTAATTGCAAGTATTTGAGAACGATGAACAACTCAAAATTTGTTTGTTAAACGATGATGATGAAGAATACAATATCTTGTTTTTCATCCTAAAATATTGTATACAATTTGAATCTTTGTTTACAAAAGACGATCATGGAAAGAATCTCATTGAATAAGTTTCAGCTTGAAAAGTGCAAGAAACGAGAAAAGTTAATATTGGAAATGTCAAGTCCATGAAATATTTCAACTTGGGAATTGATTGCACCACTGAAGAGTTTGACCAATATATTTCATTATTCAAGGAATATATTGATGTGTTCGCTTTGACCTATGATGATTTGAAATCCTATGATAAAACTATATTCCATCACATCATTCCTTTGAGGGACGAAATGAAACTAGTGAAACAAAATATTAGGATGATGAATCTCAATTGAACCCTATCGTAAAAATCGAATTGGAGAAGTTGAAGAAGGTAGGGATAATTTATCCTATCAGACCTTTAGACTAGATTTCAAATCCAGTGATTGTAAGAAAAAAGACTGGGGAAATCCGGATGTGTGTTGATTTCATAGACCTTAACAAAGAAAGCATAAAGGACAATTTTTCTTTTCCTAACATGGAATTTATTCTACAACAAGTTACTGGACCAACCTACATGTCTATGTGGGGTGGTTTCTCTAGATATAAACAGGTCTTGGCAGGTGAGGAAGATAGGGAAAAAACAACATTTATCACACCGTCAGAGACATATCCATATGCTAGAATGCCCTTTGGTTTGAAGGATGCTGGAGACACATTCCAAAGGGCCATGGATCATGCGTTCAATGGGTTGATAGGAAAATTTATGGAAGACTATCAATATGACTTGATGGTGCATTCAAATAAAAGGGAGGATCATATCCATCCTTTAAGAAAGGTTTTTTAAAGATGTATATTATATGGCGTTTCTCTGCATCCAAAGAAACACTTGTTCGTTGTGACTCAAGGAAAATTATTGGGCCATATTGTATGTAAGGAAGGGATTTACATAGGTCTGGAAAGAGTTAAAGAAATAAATTAGCTCAACCCCCTGACATCCAATAAGGGAGTCCAGACATTCTTCAAAAAAATAAATTTTGTGCAAAGATTTGTTCTTGATTACACAAGCATTGTAAAGTCAATCAATCTGTTGCTGAAAAAGGAGCAGAGGTTCGAATGAACAACAGACACTCAGGAGGCATTAAAAAATATGAAAGGAGCTATCACCACTGCTCCTATCCTATCAGTCCATACTTCCAAAGAGACTTCATTATCTATTCATTTTCTACAGAGACAATTGTTGCATCCATTCTCACTCAGAAAAATAATAAAGGAGAAAAACTCCCAATAAGTTTTATGAGAAAAACCCTACATGATTATGATTTGAGGTATTCAAAACTGGAGAAGAAAGCCTTGGCTCTTATAAAAGCAGTAGCGCACTTTCAGACATATATATTAAACTCCCATATTATTTCTTATGTTCCCTCATCACCAGTAAAGATGCTTCTAAATCAACAATTGAGAGAAGGAAAATGGGCTAACTGGTTTCCAAAGATACAGGAATATGATATCAATATTAAACCTTTAAAGGAAAACAAAGGACAAGGTTTATGAAAGATCATAGTGAATGGGGACTCGGTTGAAAGGATTATTTCAATCTTAGTTGGAGAAACACTATCTGATTCATAATGGTACTGAGATATAATTTATATTCTACTTAAGGTTCAAGGAATTTCTTGTCACCATGAATCCCAAGGAGCAAAGGATACAAAATATGAAGGTGATTCAATACATGTTGATTACTAACATACCATTCATAATAAATTTGATGATATACTGCTAATATGCGTCGATGAAAATCAAGCCCAAGAACTAATCAGAGAATTCCATGAAGGAATATGTGGTGGACAATTTTCACCTACTGGGACCGCCCACAAAATAATCAGAGAAGGATTTTACTGGCCATCAATATTCAGAGATTCGTATTCCATAATAAGGAAGTGTTTGTCGTGCCAGCAGTTTTAAGGAGAAATGAAGAAATCCACGATGCCTTTGCAGCCCATTGTGGTAGAACAACCGTTTTCCCAATGGGGACTTGATGTTGTCAGGCCAATAAATACAAAGTCTAGCAAGGGGCATATGTACATTCTAACAAATACCGATTATTTCACGAAATGGCCGGAAGAGGTGGAATTAAAGAAGGTTGATGTTGAAGAACTGATTAAATTCCTCAAAGACAACATTTTGTCGAGATTTGGTGTCCCGGATAAATTCATCATAGAAAATGGCTCGATATTTATTGGGTCAAAGTTTATGGAGTTTTGTGGAGAATATGGAATCATTATGGGTCAATCATTGAATTATTATCAACAAGGTAATGGCCTTTATAAATCCACAAAAAAAACATGTGTGTATATACTAAAGAAAACCATTGATAAGAACCAAAGGAATTGGCATGTAAAGTTGACAGATGCGTTATGGGAAAGCAAAACAACCACGAAGGATAGAGCCTGTATGTATCCATCTCTATTGGTGTATGGGAAGGAAGAGAAAATTCCTATTATTATCGAGCTCAATGCATTAAAATATGTGGTTAATACCAAAGATACAGAAGACAATTCACCCATTCAGAGGAGAATCAACCAATTACTAAAGTTGGAAGAGGAACGAAGAAAATCCCTGAATCGAACCTCCTAGAGGTAGCAGAGCGTCAAAATATATTTTTATCAGAACACAACTATGAAGAACTTATAGAAAGGAGAGTTGGTATTACTTTGGAACAAGGCAAAGGAGAAACCATCCATGCATACAAAGTTTGAAGCACTATGGATCAGACCATATGTCGTCAAGAAGATCTCGAGATTTAACTCCTATATGCTCCAAGACATAAAGGGTAAAAGGTTGATGTTGCTCGTCAACGAGCAACATTCGAAAGGTTTCTTCTCTTAAGCATTTCTCACTTCTCAATGTACATAATTTTATTTTTCAGTTTGTATATTCTTATTCTGACTCCACAACCCAATGGGCAGAAGCACCTAGTCACGAGACATTTTGGATTCTTGACAACCCACAGGGGGTCATCATCCCACAGTTGGAGCCTGTTGTTGAGATCAATTCCTGTGTCTGAAATTTCCCTCCCCTTTTCTATTTTCCCTCTTCTATACTTACCCATTTTTCCCCTTTTCCTTTTTTCCCTTCTATTCTCCCTTTCTAGTTCTATACTTAGTTGTTTTTTAGAACAATGGGTTTCAGGGTTGGTGGACTCGTGAATCCTCATCTCCAATCTGCATTCTCACTTATCGAGTCTGCCCGACTGCCACATTATCCAATACTTAATTGTTTCTGCGATCACAGGTTCCCGAGATGGCAGGGTCGAACTCTCATACCCCATGTTCCATGATATCACTAGTAAATTTGGGTCATTTTGTGACGATTCTTTCTACGCTCTTGAGAAGTTATGTCATGGATATTGCGATGAATCATGGGTCTCCCAAATGTCACTTCACATCTCGTGGAAAGTGTGATGAACCTGAAAAAATGTTGCAAGAGTGACGAAACAAGGAAGTTGTGGCACGAGCAACCAAGAAGGGATATTATCGCATGAGTGACAAAGAAGGGATATCGTTGCAAGAGTGACAAGGTATGGAAATCATCACAAGAGAGAAAAGGAAGGGAAATCGTCGCAAGAGTGACCAGGAATGGAAATAGTCGCAAGAGAGACAAGGTAGGGACATTGTCGCAAGAGTGACAAGGTAGGGATATTGTCACACGAGTGAAAAGTTAGGGAGATCGTCACAAGAGAGACAAGGTGAATAATCTTGCAACGAATTAGCTATCGAAGGCATCGTGGCAAGAGCAATGATTGTAAGGATTCTTGAGATGAAATAGATATACTATCGATGAAGATTTTTCATCGATAGTATAGCTATTTCATCCGAGGAATCCTTACATTCATCACTCTTGCGACGACATATATTTATTTTAAGAAAAAAAATAAATTTGATGCCCTTATTCATAGTATGTTGATCATTCTTTTATTATTTGAGAGATATTTCAAGAGATCTTATTATATGTTTATGATATACGTTTCATGAATGTGCAAAGTATTTACTGCATACAATTATAACCAAAAGTGTACAGTCTCTAAAAAGGATTTTTGAGCAAAAAAAATTTCCAAACATCTATAACATTCATTAATAAAAATTCACTAATAAAACACAAGTCTACTAATAAGAAATTGTGGTAAATGTAGTCAATTAAATAATTGTTGAACATCTTATTTCAAACTTCCAACAATGGAACCCTAACGACATTGAGGAAAATGTTGAACTTTGTCTTTAAAACAAAAAAAATGAAATGAGAAACACCAAACATCTTATTTCAAACTTCCAACAATAGAACCCTAAGGAAAATGTTGGACTTTGTCTTTAAAACCAAAACAAATGAAATAAGAAAACCAAACATCTTATTTCAAACTTCCAACAATATAACCCTAACTACGTTGAGGAAAATGTTGGATCTTGGCTTTAAAACCAAAACAAATGAAATGAGAAACATCAATGTCATCAGAATAGAAGCTAGACAAATTTCTCTAGTAATAAAACCTAGGAGATTTTTCAAGGAAAAAAATCCTTAACACGAACACACAAATTTGCACAAAGCACTGAGCCTAATATAGGAAATTGATAAACCCTAGAACCCCTGCATGTATAAACACCATGAAATCTCCAATGACATTTGTTGGCAGACAAACCTGCAATGACAACATTTGTTGGTAAATAGAAACCTTGTGTCTACAATGAAATTTTTTTTTTTCTCAACCCAAAAGCTAACTAATATTTTAAAAGGGAGAAAAAAAAAATTGGACCCTGTTCAAAAGGATACTTGAAAATGAAATTTCATGTCAAAATCCATAGTTGTCACCTTTCAAAACTTGGGGTCCCCTTTTACTATAAATCCAAATCCATAACCATTGCCTTTCAATTATACTCACAAACCCTTGGCGAAGGAAAAGGGTTTAACCTATTATTTCCACCTTTATCAATTAAACCAATGAAGAACACATTACCAGAGGAAATAGAGATAGAGATTATTGCTTTCTTCTCAAATAATTTTTATGTTGTGGAATGAACAAAGGAAACGATGATGGAATGTGAGAATCCGTCGAGACAAATGAATCACTCTGGAAGTGACATTGATATGACCTACAAGAACAAAATGAGTTGATTTTAAGAGTGAAATAACCGGCACATTGAGTGCATACATTCCCTCGATGACCATGTGGAAGATAACACATTGGCATTTAGTCTGCAAGTTGGATGACCACCCTTATGTGGCCATCACATGGTGGACCTTAGTTGAACCCTAAACTAGCATGAACTCGTTAACATTTTTTTGCACATTGGCATTCAGTATAAGGACCATGTGGAATATAACACATTGACATTTATTCTGCAAGTTGGATAACCACCCTTATGTCACCATCATGCAGCGGACCCTAATTGAACCCTAAATGACTGTGAACTCTCACTTTTTTTAATACATTGGCGTTTGAGGACCGTGTGGAAAATAACACATTAGCATTCAGTCTGCAAGTTAGATAACCACCCTTATGTTGCCATCACATGGTGAACCCTAGTTGAACCCTAAATGAGCGTGAACCCACTTTTTTTAACACATTGTGATGGTGAAACCTAGTTGAACCCTAAACGAGCGTGAAATCTCACTTTTTTTGACACATTGGCATTCAATCTGAGGATCACCCTTTTTTTTTGACCATTAAGTGGTGAACCCTAGTCGAACCATGAACTCTCTCTTGATGTCAAGAGGCAATGAACCCTAGTCAAACCATGAACTCTCTCTTCATGTCAACAAGTCACCCTAGTCAAACCAACATTTGAACCAAAATATATAAAAAGAATAAATCATTTGAACCAAAATATAAAAATAATAAATCATTTGAACCAAAATATAAAAATAATAAATCAAGATACACATGCATATATAGAGGAAGCTTGGTAAGGGTTGATACAACAACATATATATATATATATATTAAAAAAATAAATTGATGCCCTTGTTCATAGTGTTTCTATCACTTTAAAATATTTTTATGTAAACACAAGAGTTTGAATGTGGTAATGTTGGTGTCTCATTATTAATAAGTTGTTTTGAAATTTGTATATTATTAATACAACATAATAAGGAAACTAATGAATAAAAATATATATAAAGGAAAAGTGTTTATATGGTAGAGACCCACTATCACTCAGATGAATTCATCATGTCTCCCAATTTAGAAGCCACCACCACCATTACAACTACCACTAATGCATCCTGGATGGGGTGCCATGTAGCAACGAGAGACCACGTAGCCTGCCTCAAACCTAATCCATTAATATGGCAGTTTGTAAACCTTCACCTCATTCTTGAATGAAGGGAGGCCATTACTTCCTGCCGAGAAGGAGAGGAAAACTCCCTCGTGTGAGAAATATGGCATCCACAAGGTGAAATTATAGTGGGGGGGTCAATACAGTGGTCATTTCAGGCCTTGGCTTATCACTCCCGCTCAAACGAGGTTGGCTCCATTTCTCCCTTGCGCTCCATCACCCTGGCCACTCTGGGAATGAGACCTGCATTCAATGGACTCTTATTGAGATATCCCAGTGAATTATCAGTCTTCTTGGCTTTTCCATACCAAGGGAAAGATGCAAGATGAGGCACGACCCAACTTGGTATAGTCTAGTTGCCTGACAGAGGAGATTTCCCTATCCATTGCTCAAAATCAACGATGGGAGAAACCAAGAATGTCGCCAATGGCATACGTTGAGGAGGAGATTTTGGAGTAACCCATATAGGTTCCTCCAGAATCCCTCCTCTTCACAGTGTCAGATGATTGGCATCCCCCAGACATAATCCAACAAGCAAAAGAGCCCCAACCACAATGGAAGGGGCCACATGTATAATTGAGGAGGAATTCCTCCATATGGAGTCTGTGGCCTCAATTTAGAACATAGACAACTAAGTTAAGACAATGGCGGAGGAGGTCAAGGCAGTGGAGGCTATCGACACCTTGGGCATAGAGGTGGAGGGCCACCTAGTCTTGATGCCTCCACCACTTATGACTCTCCCTAGTTTCTTCCATGCTCCACCACCTTTCTTCCATCCGGAGCAACGCGAGCTCATCTTCAAGCTAAGGAACCAGATATATGACCAGATACATCGGGACACCCTCCTCCACCAGCAGATTGACATGCTCTATGATGCCTTCTCGAATGCACTTGCATTTCAATGTTTCCCGACCTGTGTGAGGCCTTTCATGCTACAGTCCAGGGATGACCCCTTCAACAATGCTCTAAACGAAATGCCCCCAGGTGCTAATGTGTAATTTCTTTGCTATGGTCACCTCGCACACTCTCAACTCAACTCTTGGTATTGTGATGATGCAATTTTACAATTCTTTCATCTTTTTTCAGTTGGTAGTTTTTCTTAGATGCATAGAACAATTCAGTAAGAACTTGAATCCACCACCTGCTCAGGTTTCCGTTTGGCAGGGAAGATCATAGATATCCATTTTGACTAATGACATCACAGTATTCCACCTATTCTGGTTTCTGCTAATTTGGCAGAACAGGTGGCAGACTATTGACATGTGGCATTTATGTACTCTAAAAGCTTAGTAATAGGAAACTCCCTTTTTTATTTACAAAAAAAAAAACTACCACTAATGAAAAAACTTCCATGTTGATCTTGACAAGTGATTTTATGGCCATGGAGATTCAAAAATAACAAATAGGACTAATGACACTTTATAATTGGTTCATAGTGAAATTCCTTACAACATAATTACTATAAAAATAATGAAACCACTAAACTACAATTATCATTTTTCACTTGCATACATCACACAAAGAAATTTTACACCTTAAAAAAAATACAAAACTCACTGACATTATACACAAAATTCTTGCAAATATATCYAATAAATTGATTACAGACAATTTCTAAAATCTACAGTTGTGATATACGTTCTATACACAATTATTGCAATGTATTCAATAGAGTGATTACACACAATTTCTAAAATCTATCATTGTGATAATGAACTATGCTTGTGATTGTTTCTCGTAACCAAATCTCCATTTTTTTGTTGAAAGAAATAGGGTATTTGGATATAATACACCCATTGACTCATCACTAGTGCATAATCCAATTTGATGTTATAAGCTTTACAATAAGTCTTTAATCCAATTTTCCCCTTTAATGGTTAAAACTTTGGAAGGATACCAAAAAATCTAGGTTGGTGTTGCATAGTAGGAGGAATGGGGAATCACTAGTAATGTTTTAGATAAAGGTTCCATTAGAGTATAGACAAAATAATTCCTAGGACAATTTGCAAATTGATGCTTATGAAGGAAGTGAAATAATAACATTAAAAATTACCTCGAAAGATTGGCCCCGTGTACCATTCAATGGAAAGCTAATAACCATTATTGTCCCCTGGGCCCCTTGTGCAACCAATGGTTATAATCTAGTTAGAAAATTGTACTTGATATGTATGCATGCCATATATTATGTGGGCCTTTGAGGACTACACTAAACATTTTTGCATTAGAAAAAAATCCACTGGACTTCAAATAAACATTAGTGCTTGATTATTTTTCATTTCTATATATATCCATTGTTGGATTTCGCAAAGATGTGTTACAATGGTTTAAATGGTAGGCAAATCTTGTTTCACTTGTGGAATTGTTGTTCCACTTATTTGTCTTGCAGTTTCCACTAAGAGTTTCACTTTCAAAGACACCATATGGGTGTTGAACGAGATGACTGTGAATATTTGACATTCTTACTAAAGATCATGCAAAGGTGATGTAGTCAGCAATAATAACTCTTGAAAATTCAATCCAGGTGAGACATTAGATTCCTCATGAACAATATATATTATATGTAAATAATCACCAAGAACATCGAAAGTTTTTGAAGGCCTTCACCTTGATTTACTAAACTAGACTTCTTTTCAAGTCCCAAGTTATAAAAATAAAATAAAAAATGGAGGTCTCTCTCTCTTTCAAGTTATTAAAATCATGTGATACTAGCATGAATTAATCTTTGTAGAGATCAGGGTGCATATTCAAGAAGAGGAGTTTTTGTTTATCTATTAAATCGTGCCAATGCTATAGAATACCAATGTCTTTCTGTCAAAATGAATTTTTAACTCCTTGCATCAATGATTATTGTTGACATTTGGGTTTATATAGACAGTCTAATATTGGGTAGAATCTTAAAAGAGATGGGTGTTGTAAATCGTTTGGTTCACATGCAATTGGAGGAAGAAAAACTGAAGTAGTGAAGAAGGTAGGTGGGAGGAAGCTTACAATGTTTTGGACGAGATGGTGTCCAAGGGATACAATCCTAATGTTGTAACATTTACTACATTAATGAATGGTCTTTGCAATAATTAATAAACATTGAGGAGGCTAGTAGGGTTCGTGATAAGGTGGTTAAGCATGAATGTTCTTCATGGACCTATTGTTGAACCATGCACTGTTCTTGGGCTCTTTTCATCCTCTCGACCGTTGACAATGGCTTCAACTGTGCTTGCATTGTTGTTTCTTGATGCTTTGCCTCCTAGAAATGTGACTTCAGTGTCCTTAGTTCTGGGTCCTCTGCAAGGCGCTCGTAGGTCTGTGCACTTCAACTGCTGAGTTGTTTGCATTCTAAGGCCAATTCCTTGATTCTTCAGACTGCACTCCAGGCAGTTTCTTCCCTTTGGTCTCACACTTCCTACAAAGTGCTTGACAATGCTTGTAATTATAGTTCTGATACTCTTTGTTGGAGCTGTTGAATGGATTTAGCAAGCTTCCCCACCTGACTCTCCACTGGGTGTTCTTCCATATGTTCTAAGTCTGCCACAGAGCGAAGTTCTCTAGTGACTGCTTCTTTAATTCCAATTTCCTCTGCGAGCATTTGTTCTTTCTCCTTCTGGATCTATGCTCTATCCTCTGCAAACTTTGCTTGGATGTCATATTTTTCTTGTTGGGCAACCCAACATTGCTCTATGGCTTCCTCTTTTGCTTTCTTCAGGGCCTCTATGGCCTATTCTTTTTCCTCCTGGACACGATGAAGGTGAGCTTATGTTGATTCTTCCAATTTGCATAGCTGGGAAGGCTCATCTCCCAACTCTTCTCCTTCTGGTGGTGGTGGCACAATAGACACTGCGCAACTCGAATAGAGAGCCTGTTGTACTCCTTTAAGCTCTGCTTCGATCCTGTCAAACATTGTCTCGTGTTTGGCTTTGCTTCACCACAAGATATCCTCCGAGGTGTCTGACACAACAACAATGATAAGTTCAATGTCATCCATCATTAGCACCATCTAAAATGGTGGTTTATTGGCTTTTGAATGCTTCCGCGATGTAGGTTTCTTGGGGGAAACCTTTCTTTTCTTGGATGTCTCAGCTTCATCAAGGGGGTCCTTAGGCGGTGTTACTTCACCCTGCTCTAGTTTGTCTTCTTTACCTTCATTCTCTTCTTTGTCTACTTTGTCACCTCCGGCCCCTCCAGGTGAATCTGAAGCAGTCTCTTCTGATGCGTTTTTCAGCTCATGTACCTATTCCTTCTTTTTCCTTCTGATACTACTAGTTGCATCATATTCTTTGCGAGTGACCACATGAATGCCAATGAGGTTGGGGTCGAACAGTTCTTCCTGGTTGAGTAGTATAAGGAACTCTACGGGCCATTATTTAGTTGTTTCTTCCATGTCCTCCCCAGTGAGCTTATAGTAGGGATTGAAGATCCTCTTTATGTTCATCTCCACACACAGTGATATAACTAAAATGTCTATCTACACGGAACTTCACAAATGGCCTGAACCTGTAAAGGGTGTTCGACATCATACGAGGGAAAGACTCAATAGCCCTCTTCAACTATAGGTAATAGGTGTGGAACACTGTGTTTGACTTCCATTGCTTAGCCATGTCACTTGAGTACCAAAGCATAGTGAACTTTGCAGCTAGGGGTTCAGACGGCTCAATCTCAGGGAAGGTCGCTTCTTCCAGAATCTCCCAAGAAATGAAGGCGATGATGATCAACAACCAACTAAAATGGAACTCATAGGCCTGATCCTGATCTTCATGACAATATTTCTCTAAGTGGTTGATGAGGTAGATTGCCTAGTTCATTTGTAGTCCTTCAATTCATTTTCCCGTGAGGTCAACACTGAACCCTGTGACCTGCGTGGGTCTGTTCTTCCTTACTACCAGTGATCAACTGGTAGGCTAGGTACACTGCACCATTCTGGATGGAAGCTACCTTGTAGCCTCGCTTCTGCTTCTCCACATCTCCATAGGTATCTTTGATTCTCTATGCCAGGGCACGATCTCCAGCCTTCCCTGGATAAAAGTCTTGTGGGTCTGGTCCTTGCATGCTTAATATAGTGATCCGATGGATTAGCGTCGGATCTACGGTGATTTGTTTGTCCAGCCATAAATAACCTCCATGGAAGCAAGACAATAGGAGTTTAATGCATGCGTTAACCTCTTGATTCCTTCCAAAGTGGGGTATCTTCATTATGTTCAGGATGGTGGACCTTGAGATGTCGATAGTCCACGACTTGGGGATGATATTCAACTTTGTCCCCTTTGTCTTGGTCAAATACTTATGTGGAGCGAGCATGCCATAGTTCTTGTGATTTCCCAAGTTGAAGTCACTGATATTCAATGTCATAATCTGTCCCAACTACAGTCCAACTGCGTGTATCCCCTTCGGGAGGTACATAGTGATCAAGGTGTAGACAAAGTCCCTCGAGACACTATCACAACTAACCACGCTAGCTAGAGGTGGGATATAGTCGGGCAGGATATATGGGATGAGATTTTCATTCACCAAGTCATCACGATGCTTGCTATGTTTCTGAGTTGAGTTGAGTTGAGTTGAGATGAGCTTCGCAGTCAACGGGGATGCTTCCAATCCTCACATCGATGAAGCTTGTATGCCTGTGGACATCACCTTTTCATCCATGAGGTCTATTAGGATCTCTTCGATGAAATTTTCTATTGTGCTAATGTTGTCTGACATGCACGCTCAAGGTCAAATATCTCAGGTTGGTGAGCAAACACTCAATGTAACAGAATAGGTGGCGAGCTCTTAATAATCACTGTGCGAAAGAAACTGGTTCTCTATGGGCTTGGATAATCGCAATTGGAAAAAGTGTTCTCGGTGCAAAGCTTAACAGGATAAATAGACAACGTCATAAAAGACTCTTCCAATGGGAAGGAACGCCTCAATCAATGTAATTCCATCAGTTATGGAATGGTTGCAACGGTCC
The DNA here is from genome assembly GCA_009831015.1 of Picea engelmannii. Lineage (NCBI taxonomy): Eukaryota > Viridiplantae > Streptophyta > Pinopsida > Pinales > Pinaceae > Picea > Picea engelmannii. The sequence goes on from ML818780.1 coordinate 102,643, forward strand.
AATGGTGATCTTTCCGGCCATAACTGCATTTCTAGCCGTTCTGGAGCGTCGTTCTAATGGTCGGGACACCTCCAATGGTCATATTGCTTCGTCATGGCAAAGTGCCAATCTACACTATTATGTTATTCCGGCGAAGTTCTAGTTCTGCAAACCTTCCTTCTGCGAAGTCCTCTCTAGAACTTCCTACAATTTTTCTAGCTTTTCTTTCTTCTTACCGAGCTTCCTTGCTTTCTTTCCATTATTTTTCTTATCTGCTCTTGGAATCGTAACGTTGCACTATGGAGGGTATTTCATAGGGTTCAAGGGTAATACTTCTTCTCTTTCTGGGGTATGTGCTCTACTCTCCTGTATGGAAAAGTGTTTCAAGTCTTCCTATTTTCTTTCAACTTCGACAGCCAGGTTGTTGGTCCTTAGTATCTTCGACTTGTCCTCTTGTTCTTCCAGTAAGTGTGTTATTCTCCTAGCCATGAAATCTCTTAGTTCTTTCTTTTTATGTTCTAGAGATTCCTCTTCTTGTTTCCTTTGTATCTGATCTTTCTCAACCCAA